>BMAV01011437.1:0-63671 GCA_019973955.1 Trichonephila inaurata madagascariensis | reverse complement strand
CTTGAGATTTAATCTAGGGCATTTAAAGGGATTTTTGAAATTTTAATTAAAACCCAATGGTACCCCGAATGGAGTACCCTTCGATCTTAATTTGCATATTTCCCAAGTGGAAAGGTTTATTTGAAGATGGGAGATTTAGAGGTTAATACTTGGAAAGGTATATCACGTATTGCTAGCAATATTACCAACTATACTCTGTTTCACCTCAAGTTGGGAAAGGTAGGGAATGTAACAATCCGCTTGAAAAAGTAGTTCTAACTTGTTCTGGAATTTAAATCAACGCAAATGCACAGAAAATTATTAAAAAGTATCATGTATTATAGAAATTTTGTAGGTTTAAAGATATATTTTAAGTTAATCACATCTTAAAAGCATTTATTCTTTAATACCTGTGAATGAAGACAGAAAACAATACTTGACTTTTGGCTGACAACAACAATATTTGGCTGAAAAAACCAGTTTTCAAGATTACATTCTTCCGAAATATTCGCGCCAAATCAACGCCATTCGCTTTGCGATTTAGCTTCGTTCTTACATAATATTTTTACATCTCGTGCGACTATCTTAATTCTTGTTGTTTTTTGAAATTTTAAACTTTTTTTACAAAAAAAACAGTTCAAAATATCAAAATATATAATTTTTATTAAATTATAATCATTTTTCTTTTAAAAAGTTATACTTATTGAGCTGAATACATAAACTTTGCATATAATGTTAGTAACATAATTTGAAGTATGCATCGAGATATTTTTTCCAGATAAACTATAAACTTTATAAAAGATTATAAGTTTTAATATTGATACATTTTTGAAATTATTCCCCAAATTCTATTATGCACTTCTGTATATCTTAAGCTAACGCACATAAACAGCATTTACATGCAATGTGAATAATAATTACAAACTGATATAAAACAGTAATAATGGAAAAAGGATGATTAATTATTTATAAACAAGATAAATTTTTATTTTATAAACAGGTGTAATAAATGAAACTAAAGATATATGAGCCGTTTATTTTGAAAATGGCATAAGTGACTTAAAAAAAATCAATGTAATGATAGCATGTGAATTACAATTTAACCGCATTTTTTCATTTAAAAAAATGCAATCAACATGTTGGGAACTATTTAGATTTTATTCGAGAAAAGTTTTGCTAGTTAAGTAATCAATATTTTTAAACATTGAAACGTAAACTCTTTTTAAATATTTCGATTAAAAAAGAGGCTTATACTATTATCAAAAACTCATACAATTTTAATGAACAAATTTTTCAAGAGTAATTTTTTTGCTTGCCAAATATGGAGAATTTTATTTGTTATAGTCACACTCTTCTCCTAGAGTAAACCTATAGCGGCTGTGATTTGGTCAGCGCTGCCAACTTAAGGTGAAACGGAGTATAGCTTATATTACGTTCCAGGCTTAATGACCGTACAATTAATGCATTATGTTTTTTTAAGATCACATTTCAAAAATTTGTAATAGTAACACAGACTGAATAGTGATATTTGCACTTTTTTATGATTTAAGAGGAACGGCCATATTTTCAAAAACTACCTTTATCCAACAGATGGCGTTGTTTGCAACTCGGATGACGTCAATTGATTGAATATTAACGTCGCACTGTTCAGCTACACGAGGGCTTTTGGCGACGGACCACGTTTTTTGAACCATGGTCAAAGTGACGTGGACAAAACCCCAAGCTGGCCCCCCCCTCTCCAAATACCACCCAAGGGGAGGACTTTTCCCAGCTCTCGACAGTTTTTGGCTTTTCCCCGGCCTCACGGGGGGTTTTAAAATTGGTACCGGCTGGGGTTTTCGTGACAAGGTAAGCCACGGCCCGATACCTAAAACCCCTGGCTACCGGGGCCCCGGATGACGCCCCGGGAAGCGATAAGGTTTGAAAAAAAGAAAATTTTCGAAACTATAGCAACGGGGTGTGGTTGAAATGATTGACAAAATATAGTGGGTTTTCCGAACGATGCGCTTTGCAGTAAAAAAAACAAACTATTAAATTTTTGGGTTCCAAAAGGGGTGCGCAGTCTTTTTTTTTTTAAATCCGTGAAAAATATTTTGTGATACCCACAAGTGAATGAACAAGAAAGTTTTACTTTTTCCCAAAAATAAACAGCCCATGGGGTTAAGAATAAAGATGGAATATTTGTCTTAAGCGTATTTAATTCAATTTTTTTTTTTTTTTTGATAGGTATGTAATAAATTTCTTTTTTCCATATCTTAGATACAAAATTGTATTTGAAATTTATGAAAAAATATTTTCATCGGGAAAAATCATTTTCAATTTGAGTTTTTCACAGGAAAATTTTACTTTTCTAAGAAAATAACCTGAAAAAATTTTTTTTCCAAATATTTTTGTATAATTCTGTTTTCAAACACATCTATTTCTTGTTTTACAAATTAATTTTATTATTTCCGATACGCCTGAAAATATGACAAAATTTCCCAAATTTACAGTCGTCACAAAACTTGAAAAATTTTGTTTTTTTTAAAATTTGGGAAATGATTTATCTTTCAAAAATTTTTAAAAAACCACTTAAAATAAATTTTGAATTCAAAAATAACTATACATTATTAAAAAATTAAATTTTTTCCCAACCTTTTTGTAAGTTAATATCTATTTTTTTTTACATATTTGCCATCAAAAAAATTCGGTTAAAAACGGGGGAAAAAAAACAACTTTGTCAAAAATCCCTAGTATATATATATATATTTCCAATTTTAAAAAATTACTTTGTATTATGTTTAAACCCAAAATTTTTCCAATTTTAACCCAAAAGTAATTTTAAACATCATATTTTATGACCAGAAATTTTTAAAGTGCTTCCTTCAATTTAACTGGTTAAGTCTATTAATTTTGTTTTGAGTCTTTTTTTTTTTTTTTTAAAAATGTTTTCTCTCTTTCCCACGCATTTTTTGGGGGGCCACGAAATACCCCCATAAAGGCGTTTTTTCCCCCCACAATTCAAGTCAAAGGTTTAAAAAGGTTTTTTACTTGCTTATTACATCACATGTAGGTCCAGAAATATTTCAAAACAGAGAAAAAAATAAAAAGAAAAAAGTTCGATAAATGGAAAATGCACTTAGCTATTTGGAGGTTATTTGACAAAAGAAAATCAAAAAATGTTCTTGGTTCTGGGAAAAAATTCGAAATGAAAAAATTGAAAGATAGAGGGTTCCCGAAAAATGGAGGATCGACTATATTATATTCATCAATTAATTTAAAATTAAAACTTCCTTTTATTACACTTTTTTTTAAATTGGTAGGGGAATTGAAAACCTGTTTCCTTGTTGAATTTTAAAAAATTTTTCCAAATAGATAATCCGAAAAAAAAGCAGGGAAATTTTTAAGTTTGGAAACCGGGAAAAAATTGAACATTTTTTAAAAATAAACTTAAATTTTTAAAAAAACAAACCAGAGTTCCCCAGATCTAAATTTATATAAAACATAGAACAGATATATATAAGTATCTGCAAAAATTTTATTGAATAAAAAACCCCTTTCATATTTTCCCAAAATAAAAATCTGAAAAAAAACACATAAAATTTTTAAAAAGGCATAAAAAAATTTAATAATGTTTTAAAAATCTCAATTTTTTAATGCTTTTTTTTCCAACTGAAGAAGGTTGAAAAATTTATTTTGAAAATTTCTTTTAAGACAAAAATCGTTTTAACCTATAATTATTTTATAGGGGGCTAATCTCCGACTGCAATTAATGGTTTAATAAAAATAAATCATTATTTTTTTGTTTTTTACAAAAATCAATAACTGTATGAATCAAAACTTGTTTTTTTACTTTACATATAAAAAGCATAGAATAAGCCCCAATTTATACATCACTTTGACACTATTGGTCCCAATTCATGGTTAGCTGTTCTGTGATAAAGGTTTAATTTTTTTAAGTATGTAATTATTTTTTTATGGATCATGTCTAAAAAAAAGGATTTAAATTAAATATTTATAAAGTTTCTTTTTTAAAAATTGGTCTTTTAAATAAAATAACGTAGTATAAAACATACATATACATTACATACTTTCCCAAAAAAAAAAAGTATATTAATCACTTGAATTAATGAAATTATATACTGATTATAAAATAACACTTTGTTATAAGCAGATTTAAGCCTTTATTAGTATATGAAAATTTTATGTTACTAATAATTTTTTTTTTGGCGTTCATTGAAGATTTTTAATTAATTTTGTAACTTTTTTATAAATCAATACAAATAACGGGTTTTTTAAAAATATAAAAAGAAGCTAAGGGAAGCTGTTTTTTGGGGGATGAAAAAAAAAGGGAAAAAAAAAAAATTTTTGGGAGGAGTAAAATTATTTTAAAACAGCAAAAGGGAAAAACATAACAGCTAGAATGCACAATTTTTTTCTTTGCATTGAAAGATGAGAAATTTCGGTCTTTAAACCCAAAGGGGAAAAACCCCGGGGGTCAAGCAGGCCCAAAAAAAACCCGATTAAGCTTATCCTCCCCCCCCTTGGGGGGGCCCAAGGGGAACCCAAAGATCTTTTTTTTTTAGTTTTTTGGGGGTTTAAAAATGGAATTCTTAGTACACAGTTTTGTCGTATTTTCATGAATACCGAAATAATAACATTAATTTATAAAAAAAGAAAGGGAAATGTGGTTTAAAAGGGTTAATAACAGTTTATAAAAAAAAAGTGTCTTAATGCCCTTTTTACAAAAAAATGACTTTTTTTTTTTAAAAAAGACTCACCCCAAAACTTATTATGTTTCTCTGGTTTTTTCATAAAGGCAATTCGGGAAATTAAAAAGGGCCAATTTGTTTCTACCATCTACATTTTCTTAAACAGGATCCCACATAATGTAGCTTTTTTTTCTGTGTTATTTCCATTAAATGAAACTGTTTTATTTGATTTTGAAACACACACACACAAAATACGGGAAAAAATTAAAACAATATGTTTGAAATGAATTGGGGGAAAGGGAAAGCATATAATTTTCTTTAAGACCAAAATCTTTTTAAACCCTCAATTATATTATATAGAAGTTAATCCCCATTGTTATCGAATGACATTAACATCAAATTTTTAAAATTATTGTTACTAAAATTAAAACCCAGATGCGACTTAAAACTTAAAATTTTTCTTTTTAAGGGTCAAAACAGAATATGTCAGGTTTTATTTTTAAATGCGACACTTTTATCAACGATGTAATTCAGAATTCGAGGAATACGAAATTATTCGAATTCGGCGTAAAATGAACGATGAATTGTGAGTGAATATTAACGTCGCACTGTACAGTTAAACGGGGGCTTTTGGCGAGGGACCACGAAATTTTGAACCATGGTCAAGTTTTTTGGGAAGACACCGGGAGCTGGACCCCCCCTTTTCTCCTCCCCCCCACACCAACGGAGGGACTTTTTGAGCCCCGACAAATATAACGTACATCACCCCATACACGGCAGTCTTAAGTGGTACTGGGCTGGGAACTCGGGCAAAAGGGCCCGCCAACGATCCGTATTTAAACCCCTCGACTACCACTGCCACATGTCTATGTTCAAACCTCCTCCAGTGGGTGTGGTGTGGGAAATTAAATAGAGGGGTAGCTCAGGTGTCGTTCTCTCACCGATTTGGGTTCCCTAAATTTGAAAATCGGTTGCCAAAAGTCCCCGATTAACGAAAAAAATACGGCTTTAAAATTCCCCCACTCAACCCCTTTTTAAAAAGTTGTATTTTTATTTTTAATAAATTTTGCGGTTTTGAAAAAGAAAATTTAATTAACATGGGAACTCTTATGTAAATCAATTCAAAAAGATTGGGAAAAAAAAAATATGGGAAATAACCGAAACTGATTGTTTGGGGATAAAAAAAATAAAAAATTTTTTTGCTCCCCTAAAATAATTTTTAACAGGCTTCGTGGGAAAAGTATGAGTTAAAAAACCATTTCCTTTTAAATTACCGATTATTCTTAAAATCTTCTTTTAGGCCCCTTTTCCCTTAAAAACGAAACTAGGCCAAAGCCTAGGGCGCAAGAGATTTGGGGGGCCAAAAAAATTGGGGGGTGAAAAAAAAAAAAAATTAAAAATTTTTGAAATTTTTGTAGTAATATTTTATATTACATATGTTATATATATATATTACTAGTATTTATTAACCCAAAGGGAATTATTCTCTTTTATTTTTATACTTAAATTATCAAAAACTTTTTTCCCCTCGGCGAAATTTTTATGTTTAAAACGCTTGGCTTTTCTTCCTTAAATCATATTTTGTTTCCTGTTTTCCGTTATTAAGTTTTTTCTCAAAAATGAAATAAAAACTTTATCCGCTTCCCCCAACCAGGGGCCCCTCCCCAGGAGGGGGGTGGGTAACCCCCACTTTTGGGGGGGGAGCATATCCGAAAAATCGAAAAGAAAAATTTTTAAAAAAATTATCAATTTAATAAAAAAATTTACAATTTAAAATAATTATAAAATTTTGTGGGAAAAACATTTTAAAAAAAGAAGCAAATAAATTTCACATTCACACTGATGTAATACACACTACTTATAAAAAGTATCAAAACTGCACAAAGTATTTAATAATTTATTTATCAATATTCATAAAACAAGTTTAGTAATTACTATTTACTCCCCGGGCTTTTATATACAAAACTTAAAGTTTAAATTTTATAATTAGTACGGTTTATAGTTAAAATCGTATTTATTGTGGTTTTTTCCATCAAAATACATTTTAATTGCATTCAAACATTGAGGGGGTCTGGTGAAAATTATGACTGAAATTTAATCGCAAACATTGAAAAATTTGAGAAGCACTGCTTTATCGAAATCTACAACACTCTTTTGTGATTTGGGGAGCCGGAAATGGTATGGGGGATCCCGGGTCCCTGGCTGGTTTTTACGAGTTTGAGCCCAGTACCACTAAAGACCCCGTGTAGGGTAAAGGGTGGACCCAAATCTTCAGGCCGAAAAGTCCTCCCTTAGTGGGGGTGGGGTCGTTAAAAAAGGGAGTCCGGGTCAGGTGTCGTCCCCGTTTTCCTGACCTGGGTTCCCAAAACAAAAATTTTTGGTCAATAGCCCCTTGTTTTTCTTTGTAGAACAACTTTGGAAAACAAAAAGACAATTCCCGGGGTTTTTTCATCCACTAAGAAAAATATGCCCCCCGACGGGGTCTTTAAAATTTTTCCCCGAAACCCTGGAGTTCCCGATACATTCCCAAGGGGGTTCCCACGAGTCACAAATAAATAAATCAAAAAATTTTTAAATGTGTTTTGCAAAAGGATTCACGTTCTCTATATGAAGTTTGCATCCCAGAAAATTTTTTAAAACTCACTCCCGTTTAAAAAACCCAAAAATTTTTTTTCAACATAAAAACTTTATTTTTTTAATTTTTTTAAACTTTATTATAATATAATAAAAAGATATTTAAAAAATTTTTTATTTTTTTTTTATTACCAATAGATTGTAAAAATTTTTTTTTTACACTTCCGGGTTCCCCGAATAATTGTATATGTTTTAAAATGTCTTGCCCCAAAACTAAATAGTTTTCCAATGGAAAGTGCACGGCATTTGTTTGGGCCTACAATAAGGAGAGGTAACGACTTATCGACCTTTTAACAGATTTGATGTCCAAACTTTTTAAAATTTTGCAAAAAAAAGCTCCTAAATCTTTTTTTTGCAAAATTTTATAAAATTTCCAGTATTCCTCTAAACATTTTAATCCCATTCAGAACAATTTTACAAATTTAAAAATATTTCTTTTTCATAAGGGGGCTACAAAAAAAAAAGTATAGTAAATTAAACTCAAATATGTAATCGATTACAGTTAATTTTAATGGGCTTAGACTTCGACGGTTTTTTGTGAAAAATCAAGTACATATTCTATTACTAAAAAAATAATGAATGGGGGGTTTTAAACCCCCGGGTCACAGAGATTTAAAAATTAATTAAAAATTTTATTTAAAAGTAAAATTTAAATTTTTTTAAAAATCGATGCAATTTTTTTTAATTCCCCTTTTCAAAAAAATGTGTTTTTGGAATAGGGGTTCACAAAAATACTTTTTCTAGTTTTAGGGGGGTTTTACAAAAACCCTTAGTTCTAGGGGCCCCAAAAAACCCCTTTTAGTTCTAGGGCAGTGGTGGCCAACCCGTGGCACGGGGCAGTTGTAACGGGGCATGCAAAGAAAATACTGAAAAATTAAAAGTTTAATGCATAATAATAAAATTTTTTTACAATTTTATTGAAGTGGGGTTGTCCCCAGACAAAGTCTCAAAAATTTGGATCCCAAAAAATGTTTGTGTGAATAAACTTTTTCTTCTTGAACATAATATAAATATTATTCATACAGCTATTTATTTGCACCTATAAAACCTAATTTTGTTAGCAATCTGCAAAAATTAATCCCAATAAAAGATGACTTGGTAAAAAAAAAAAAAAAAATAATTAAAAACTACATTAAGTAAATACTAACTGTTTAATAATTTTTTAAAATTAAATGTTTCCCAAAATTTCTCTTTTTTTTTTTTTCCTAACTTAACAATTGGGAAATCAAAAAATTTATTAACAATAAGACCTAAATTTGCACTTCATCTTATTTTTTTTAAAATTTTTTGCATTAAAAAGAAAGTTTTTTGCGTAAAAAATTTCCCTAATAAGCCTATAAGTAATTTTTTTTTTTCTTTCTTTTATTTGTTTTTGGGGAAAAGTTGAAAAAGACACTCAAATTTTTTTTTTACCCAAAACTTGGGGACCCTTTCTCGAAAAAAAGTTGGCCACCCCCGTTCTTGGCTCTGTGAGTATAGAAAAATTTAAAAACCCCTGTTTTCCCCCGAGTCACCCCACACAGTGCTAAAAAAAAAAGTCCCCCCTCCCCCCTAACTGTCCTGTTCAAACGATTCCCCTTTTTACCGGGTCATTTTTAAAAAATTTAACAAAGAATAACCGTCAGCTGATCTCAAAGGGCATTTTACCGTTGCCTTTTTTAAAGGATGGTCATGGGGGGGTGGTTTCTTTTACGTAGTTCTGGGGGTTTCTTTTTTTTTTTAACCCCCCCCTTTTCCATGAAAAAGCAGAATTAGTGTTTTTGGGAAATGATTAAAAATAATTATTCGTGTAAAAAATTTTTTTTCATAAAAATAGTATTATTAATGTGTATTTAAACAGTTTATGTGGTAATTTATTCCCAAAATAACGTTTTAAAAAATTTTTTTAAGAGGTTTCATACACCTTTGGGGCCATCTGCAGATTTTTTTAATAAAGTTTCCAAATATGGCGTCAGAAAATTCCCGGGAAAAAGGATATATGTATTTTTTTGTAATTTTTTAAAAATTTTTTAGACTATTTCTGACATTTTACCTTTTTAAGGGGATTTTTTATGGAAATAATTTACGTTTTTAAAAAAGTTTTACCCCGAAAAAAACGATTTCATTGTGCAAAAAATTTCCCCCTTTCGATGTCAGTCATTTTTGGGAGTCGTCCCCCTTTAAAAAAATAAAATGTTCCTTTTTTTTTTTTAAGTGATTTTTATATGTTTAAAAAATTTAAAAAATGACAAATTAATTTTTTGTGATATTTATACTCTAATAAAACGAAGAAACATATTTCTGTATTTTCTTTTTTCCCCCTAAAACTTCTACTACCGATATTAAAACCGGTATCCCGGTGCTAAGATAAAAAAAATACCGGTATTGAACATATGGTCCGATATTGCAATCCCTATATATATATATATATATATATATATATATATATATAATCTGGAGTAATACGAACTTTACTTTTTCAACTTTTGAGATCAGTCATTTTATGTTTAGTCAATCGATTTGATATTCACTACAGATTTTTTAGACAGCTTAAATTTTTCTCCTCTTTTCGTTTCATAATTTATTTATTAGTTTTAATTATTACTTTTCAAGTTTCTTCACTGTTTTGTTTATGGATCGCTGGCTTAATTTGAAACGCTAAACAAGCTAAACGCAAAAATGCTAAACAAGATGATATTTCTTCAAAGTTTGCCTTTATAGCAAGGATTATTTGTCTTTTGGTTTCATGTGTACAAGTTCAACTGCTGAACAACTACCATAATGCGTGTTATGCTGTGAGGTTTTGTCAAAACTGCAGAGAGACATCTTATTTCTAACAATCGAAAAAGAGTATTGATTTCTTTAAAATTAAGGAGCAACATCGTTTGAGCAGCAAGAACATGGTAAAAACTGGCTGCAACGGAATGCAGCAATGAATTTTTTGCAAGAGCATCATTTGAAATTTCTCAACTCATAGCGAAAATTGGAAAACCTCGTACTATTGTTGAGGAATTAGTAATAATGCCTGTAGCAAAGATAATAGTTTCTGCTGTAATTAGTAAAAAAGCTTCCAAGGATCTTAGTTCAATTTCTCTGTCAAATGGCACGGTAAAAAAACGTTCGTTCATCGCCCTATTATTTGCTGTCGCTTCATGAAAGTTCTGATGCCTTTCTACACTACTTATTTATGTTGAAGAACATTTTCATATCTTTAACTTATCAATCTCATTAAAGATTTTAATTAATACAGTTAAGTACATTATTTATTTATTTGAAAGTAGTATTTTGTAATATATATAACGTAAAATCCAGCATGTAAAGTCCAGCATCTATGCTTTCAAGCTGTTTTTCAATTCCTACTATTAGCTCACACTCTCTATGTATTTATCTTGGTGGAATTTTCAATCGTTAATAAAATACATTTTAAAGCGCTCAATTGAGCTGAAATTTTATATACATGATTATTTTGGATGACAATACAGTAATTTAACTATAGGTAATAAAAATTAATTGATTAAAACTAATTATTCGAAGAATTACAAATACACAGCCACGTTGGCATCACTTTTGGCGACTTTTTGTCAAAACTTAAAAAGGTTTTTTTTCTCACATTTTAAAGCGCTCATTTGAGCTGAAATTTTCTACACACTATTGTTTTGGGTAAAAATACGATAATTTAATTAAAATTACTTGACTGAAACTAATTATTTAAAGAATTACAGATACAGCCACGTTGGTTTCATTTTTATCTCACGTTTTAGCATTCAGTTGAACTAAAATTTTGTACTCGCAATTGTTTTGGATGACAATACGATACTTAAATGATAATAAAAATTAACTACCACTTAATGCCGTGATTCTGTTCATATGTATATACATATTTATATTAATTGTAACTATTTAATAAAAAGTAGCTAAAATATTTTTCTTTGTTGATCTGAGTAGGAATTGACATAAAAAATTTTTTTATATTGTTTAATTTTTATGTATATTTGTCGTATAACGCGCGCACCTCCTTTTTTTGTGAAGAAACCTGAAATGTATGAGTGCAATATTTTTATGTTTTGAAGTCATTCGTTCGAGATACTATCCCAAAGCCTTAGAAAAAATATTATGCTTCTATAACTATGACCTCTTAATTCGTAAGGAATATAATTTCTTTTTAATAATCAGTATTTCGATCTGTGTAGAAATTTTTTTTCTTTTAAAGCTTTTATTTTCATTCCCGGCGTACAACGCACACTTGTAATTTTCGACCTTATTTTATATGTTAAAAGTGCACGTTATACGCCGTGGCAACCTAGTGGTCAAGGTATTGGATCGTGGCTGCCATGTCACGAGTTCGAGCCCCGTACCAGTAAAGACCCTCCGTGTAGGGGAGCGATGCACGTTAAATCTGTCGAGAGCTCAAACGTCCACCCGTTGGTGTGGTGTGGTAATTAGGAGAGTGGGGTGCCAGCTCAGGTGTCGTCCTCGTCACTTGACCAATGTTAAAATTTACGAGGTCCGTTGCCAAAAGCCCTCGTGTAGTTGAACAGTGCGACGTTAATATTCACTCACTTACTCGCTCGTTATACGCTGGATTTTACGGTGTTGTTGTTACTAATGCCATCTGAACGGCAAAGGCCAGATTAAGGCCCACGAAATTCATCATCGTAAAGGGCTAAGTGACGCCTGCAGTTAGCCGTAGCTTTGAGCACCATGCAGGTGACAAAATGATTTAGCTGGGTTTCACCCCAATTTTGAGGGAGAACACCCTGGGGGAGGTCAGGGGCCACCCACCTCTCTTCCCCTTCCACCAACCTCACGAGAGGACTTGTGGCTCGACGGCTATTTCAAGTATCCCCATGCCGCGAAGATACTATACATTTACAAACATCCATGTATTCTCCGGTATTAGAGCCCACGTCCGATCCTAGGGTGTCGTTCGCCTTCGTGCAAAAACCTAATGTACCACACATCCCTCTAGAAAATTTTTCATATTTTGTCTAATACTTAACTTTGAAACTATAAACTCATCTACCTGTATGAAGTAAAAAAGTAAAACGTTAATAAAATGTAAATACAATTTTTAGTGCGAACTCTTTTTTTTTGGCCAGCTAATAGCGACAAAAAACTTCAATAAAAAAGAAAATAAAATACTTCCTTTGAAATAAACATAAACATTTTATATTTAGAAATATAAATTAACTGTGCTTACTCAGAAAATATAATTAAGGGGACACGGTACGATTCAATTGACAAAAATCGGTCAAAAAATTCAAATCTAATTTTTTTAGCCTAAATTATTCTTTATACATATTTCTTTAACCTCACAAAATTTGAAAGCTCTAAACTTAAAAAAAGCAGAATTATTATAGCTTTTATGTTGGTTTTTATTCATATTTCTATGGCAAATCAAAACTTTAAACGGACTTATCTCAGAAAGATAAAATAACCAATTTGTCTTCATTTAAAATGCTAAGGCTTTTTTTCTATTGTGCCTAATGCTTTGAATTATTTTTTACCTAATGCTAATAGTACATGTAACAAAAGTTGGTATGCATTTTTGAATCAAAGCAATACTTATTTTTTAAAAAATAATTGAACTCAGAATTTGAACATTTTTTGAGGAATTTTCAATAAGCATTCATAAAAAGAAGTATTCTACAAATACCAATCATGTTATCGCAAAACCCATACCAACTTTTGTTATACGTGGTTTGATGTACTTGTAAATCAAATTTCATGCTTGTATCTAAATTTTTGTAGGAGGAGTAGCATTTTAAAATCACTTCAAAAATTTTAAGTTTTTTCTTTAAAAAATTAAATGGTTAGCTTTTTATGAAATTTTGAGCATAAAACCTGTTTTACATAGTATACGCACATAGGAGGCAACCAAAAAAATTTTGAAAATCCTTAAACTAAAAATTTTAGTGTAAATCGTACCATGTCCCCCCTAATAAAAAAAAATACTAAACTATAAATCTCGTGAAACGGAAAGTATGTGTAAGTCAGTCCTTCTACAAAGGTGTGACGGGTCTATCCGCGCGCGTGTTCTCTTAAAGTACTAATCCTCTTGGGAAATATTGGGTCCGTAAAAACTATTACATTATACAAAGCTCTCTTCCGAAGAAGAAATGACCATGCAAATTAAGACTTGTATATAAAGTTAAAACTTTCAGGTTAGAAAAGAGATATAGGGTAGACTGCTAACGGGAGCAGGGATTAATTAAACTTGAAGTGAGTAGATAATTTAGTTGCTGATAATTTTAATATCTAAGTTGACGATCTCTCACTTTAGAATTAAGCTAGATTAGGTACCTAGGAGGTAAAATAGACGTAAGTGTTCTAATTATTTAAAGTTCCTCATGTCTCACGTACCTCGTTAATTGCTCTCCATACTTGATAATTGGGTGCATCTCTTAACTTTGGTTAATTTGATTTGTGTTGTTGTTGGTACTGTGAATAAATTGAGTTATTTTGAATATGGCTAGTCTTCCTTTCGTTTCTCCCATACCTTTAGACGTGCCGGGCAGACCTTTACAAAGACTACCATTATAATTAACTATAAAATAACTTTTCTGGCTTTCTGAGAAGACTGAATGTACTCGCGCGTAATTTTCGGGGGTAAGAACGTGTCATTCATGCGGAACCTTTTTTCGTAGCCTTAAATTTCTCGGAATACGATACTCCATTATTCAGGAGAATATTAGCAGCGTTCCGTATAGCAATTCATAAAAAAAAGGAAGATATCTATTGTATGGAAAAGAAAAAAAAAAACTTTTTTTTAAATGTGAACATTATTATATACGATCACTGAAAAAAAAGAGGATTTTGTAGTAATTCATCATTGTCAAAGATCGATTGAACTAAGTAAACAAACCTGGTTCACTGGCATCTTTTTCTCGCCGCGGTTGAAATTTAAGCAAACACTACAAGAGTTCATACATCACGAAAAGAAAATGTCGTTATTTACAAAAACTTTTCAAGTGTAAACAGTAATTTTTTAAACGGTTGAGTCAATCCATTGGGGATGTTTTCTGCTTAAGGTATCCAACTACTTGCGACAACTTTAAAAAAAATGAAGATATGGAGATTTTTTTGTGGTTTTTAGATTTATTTAGTACATTTTAAGAGAAAAAGACTAAAATTAAGAAGAGAAAAATAAATTATTACCACTTAAATGGGTAAAAATTGACAAAAAATTACATAAATGGGGCCCACTCTGTGTACAAATAATAAATGATCAAATTTTCAATTTTGATGTATTACTTTGCTATTCCTTTTTAAAATGACTTTCAGGATAAGAAATATTTTAATTTTTACAAAAACTAGAGCACTTTATCTTAGTTATGATTTGAAATTGCTTAAAAAACAGTGAGTATATTCACTTAATGGACTGTAAATTTTGTAATAAAACAGTGATCGATAAACCTGAAGGTTAAAACACTTCTATTGTTAAACGGAACATATACAAAAAAATTCTGCAAATTATTTTCAAAACTTTTTGAGCAATGGCCGTACCCTTTTGGTTTTTCGATAAAAACACAATTCGAGTAAAACACATTTTTAAAGTTTGACATCTTGTGTAGAGTTATGGTATCTGTTTAAACTAACTCTTGTAGTTTTTGTTCTAGTGAATAGAAAATAAAAAACTTGGTATTTTTATAAAGCTAATATAAGATGGCCGATAAAATAAAATCCTAAAATTTTTGTCAATTTTAAAAAAATCATGATTTTAGGGTAGTCGGATACCTTAATGTGAATGTATATGCCGACCGTAAGTGTATGGGTGAATTCATTCAAATTATTCCCAACTGAAAGGTCAGCCACAATGACAACTCAGGTAATTCTTTCTTTACCACCAGTGGTTTTTGCTACTGTTTTCATACTGAGAAACGCGTTGTCTGTCCCGATTCATTGTCTATTTTATAACTTTTGATTTTTAAAATTTTTTTTGAGAATCTCAAATAAAAATGCTCGTGAGAACATCAGATTTTTGGATTTGTTTTTAGACGAGGGAAACTAATTTTCGCAGCCCGATGAGTTTATTGCGCTTTTAGAATCGGCATTGTTCGATTTATGTATGAATCTATTAGACCAGTGGGTGGAGGACTGATAGATTGGAGTAAGATTGCTTCTAAGTAACGTTCACACGAAAGTTAGAACGAAATAGATTTTAAAACGTACAGTGAAATGCGTTTAACGCGAAAACGCTTAAAACGAAATAATACAACGATCCCGACAAACTCCTATGTATTTCCACGAATTTTTTTTCTTCTATTAACACGAAACGAAAAAATTGCTTACTTGAAAAGATTTCCCTTCTGAGATTGAATTGTCCTATTGTATTATCGGAAGAATTCATTGCAGTAAATGATATTGTGTGTACAGCCCCAATTATGACAAAGATATTTTTTAGTTCGTTCAAAGCTCAAAAAATATCTTTGATGCAGATTCCGACGAAGAAAATGAATAATGCAGCTTCTGTTCCCATATAATTCAAAATGAGGAACGTCATGAAAAGTATGCGCAGATGCTCATTCCAGTGATGAAATGAATAACAAAATGGACAATATCGAACGATTTGTTGACAATCTGATGCTAAAGAAAACAATGCAAAAAAAATCAGATTATTTTCCAAAAACTCGAATAATGTTTTTGTAGTGTTTCCTCCCTTCACCAGGAGGCGCACTGTGCTCCCCTCCGGGAAGAATGTGTTCTTTTAGTATAGAAGAGAGCTTCTCGGCACCGGCGCGTTAGGTCGGTGGCCATTTTGAAATATTACCCGCTTGGATCCTTTGATTTTAAAAATTTTCGTGTTCATAGTAAATAAATGTGCTGTCCTCAAGAATATGTCTGTTGGTGAAACTAAAACAACATTCCACACTTTGCCACAACTTATCACAGTTGTGTTTTTCAAAAAAAATTTAAAATTTTGTATTAAATATATGAATGTATGCATATCTATTTAAATATCTTCGTGATATCCTTTAACACGAAATTCTTTCAACACGGAAAAAATATTTCAATCCTATTAGTCTCTTGTTAAGAGATTTTCACTGTACGTGTGAAAGATTTTTTAAAAATTTTACAGTAGTTACCTAACATAACTATTGTAGAAGTAATAGCTAACTGAATGAAACTTTTTAACTATAGTTACTTCAAAAGCTATTAAGTATAGGTATTTCTGCTGTAATAGTTTTTCTATGCTCATTTTGAAAGCGACATCTGACTTCTTGGTCTACATTATTTTTTCTAATTCACTTGTAGCTAAGTTTCTATCCCTGACAGTTTTCCACCACTAAGAATTTTTGAAGTAAAACTTCTTTAAGCACGCTTGACTTGGGGAGTAAGCTGGTGAATGCGTGACGAGAGCGTTACGAAAAGTGTGATCGGGTGAGGCGAACGGAAGTTGAGAAGGAGATATAAGTTAGTGAAGATAGAAATTTCAGTCAGTAGTTCGTTTGCTAGTGTTACGCGAATGGTGATTTCTGGATTATTTCGTAATTTCATTTCGTTCTTGAACAATTTATAAATTAATATTTTGCTCAATACATTAAATATTCTACGTTTAAAGTGAACAAAATTGTAAATTCATTTTAAAGTTCATATTTTGTGAATTAGTAACTTCGAACATGGACATTTTATGACGATATATTCGTGAAATCGATATTGGCCAATCATCAATTGGTGATATATGTGCTGCTCACTGTGTTTTGGACGATGGGACAAACATCATAATGGTTGTTTACATTTCACCCAATAACACAGTTAATAATATTATAAAGTTTTTATATAAAAGACTTATGATTTACGGTCGAATAGGCTCTGAAGAATTAGGAGAAAACTATCATACTTTGCCACTAATTTTAGCAGGAAATTTCTATGTTAATTTCGCGTCCGAAGATGGACAACTCTTGGTAAACTTTCTACAAGATAAATTAGAACTACAAATGAATAAAGTGAATAATAACGGAAATGAGCCTACCACAAGACATGGAACAGCAATCGATGCAGTTTTCTTTACATATCTTTCTAATTTTCATTTGAAAACATATGTATCTTATTTCTCATACCATAAACCTATTGTCTCGGTCTTTTAAAATCAACCACAGTAATTACTGATGTATCCGATAGTGAAAATAATGAATAAAAATAAAAAATCTATTCAAAAATATTAATTTATCGATGAAAGCCCATAAGAAATTTAAATATTTGTAGAAAATAATATATGTATATGAATAATATATGTATATGTATATATATTATACATATATAAACATACATATATACATACATATAGATGGAGCTAAAGAAGTTTTACTTCAGTCGTGTGGTCTAAAGCACACTCGTTTTTTCTTCGGCTCTATTTTTTCCTTAAAACTAAGATAAGGGGAATTTTGTTTATGGATTATATTTTGAGACTTAAATTACTTAGTTTATACTTAACTGCAAAATATGAAACTACGAAAAGCGTGGACAATTCATCTCTTGACTGTACCATGCGCGGAACAATGCTCTTGGATGTTGCTTTCAATAACTACATTTACTCCTCGAATAAATTCATAAAAATTGTTAAATTTCTAACTTTTCAGTATTAAACAAAAAAAAAAAAAAAAAGACCCTGTTATATTATTAGTCTGATTTCCACTGCAAAAATAAGGTTGTTCTCTATTACCTTTCTTAGTTTGTACGTAAAGTTTTCAAGGCCCGTATAAGAAAATACTCATCAAAAATATCTGTCGGCCCCTTAATATATTTCTGAGGCTATAAATTTCATACTATTCAATCTATTTATATACAGTTAAATATTACTCATAGATATCATAAATTTGAAATAAAGTGAATTGATGAGAAGTTATCGTTAGTTCATATCGTAATCGAATCCAAGTTGTATCACATGCCAAAAATGGTCCTACACCAGTGACGTACACAAGGGGGGTGTCCTAGGGGTCCGGCCTCCCCCCTCAAAGCCCTTGATTTTTTCCCCGATTGATTATAATTTTAAATATATAATACGTAAAATTTAATTTGTTTTTAAGGATTAATTTTATTAATTAATACTAATTATTTATTCAATAATTAGTTTTTTAATGTTTTTTGTCCCCCAAAATCGACAAAATCAAAAGGAGCATGATACAAGAATGGTGGACTTTCGACCCTGGCCCCCCCTTTGGAAAATTTCTGTGTGCGCTACTGTCCTACACCATACTTATAAAGGATTCTTTATAAATCAAAGTGTTTCCATTCCATCATTTTGATGAGCATCTGTATGATGGTGTAACGGAGAACATTACCCCTCCTCCTGCAAAGTCAGGTTTTGCGCCCCAAGCTGGATCTTACATTTATTACAAAACCATAACACAACATAGGCTTTGGTCCCTCTAGAATAGGGGTACTCAGCCTTTTTTCTGCTGGGTCGCATACATATGTCAGCCATTTCACGCGGGCCGCAACATGAAGTTATAGGAGGGGAGGGAAGAGAAATGCCTTGGGACCAAGATAACATTGGAAATTTAAAATGTGGAAAATTGATCAAAATATCATAACTCCTGTTTCGGTTTTTTTAATTATTATTTTTTATATTTTTTTATTTTTATCACTAACACTAAATTAAAATAATTTAAGAAACACTCCTTCACAATTTTTGCAGTAAACGGTTTCATATGATTATCAATAATATAAGAAACTTCATAGGATGTCTTTGTTACAGTTGTGACATTACCACTGACAAAACATTTTGTTTTTGTTTCAAAGAATATTCAATATAAAACCTATTTATCACCTCTTGAAAGAGATTTTGGAGGAAAAGTATCATTGGATGTCTGCGTGATTCCTGTTTATTGGTACTTTTTTAAATACACTTTCGTGGCAAATCAAACAAGTACTGATCCAAGTTGGTTTTCACTACAAAACGTGGCCGCGGTAGCCGAGTGGTATAGGTATCGGATCGTGGCATGCCTTGTCACGAGTTCGAGCCCAGTACCACTAAAAGACCCGCCGTGTAGGGCAGCGATGCACGTTAAATCTGTCGAGAGCTGAAACGTCCTCCCGTTAGTGTGGTGTGGTAGTTAGGAGAGGGGGTTCCAGCTCAGGTGTCGTCCACGTCACTTGACCATGGTTTAAAATTACGTGGTCCGTCGCCAAAAGCCCTCGTGTAGCTGAACAGTGCGACAAACAGTTCACTACAAAACAGTCAACCTCCAAATCTTCCGAATATTTTTCGCTTGCAAGGTATAAAAGATTGTTAAAAATTAGTTCCACCCATAAAATATTCGCTACATCACTGTTGTCTGTTATTCCTAACCGTAATCGTTACAAATAGAAAAATAATATCAATTCGCAGGCGTATGACATCACAGCAAAAAAGCAAAATCGATATATTTGATTTTTTGTCAAAGAATTTCCACCAAATTTTTAATACATTCTTAAATAAGTGAATTTCTCAGAGCAATGGGTCATGACCGGGCCACTTAATAAGGCTCGGTGAGCTGCATGCGGCCCGTGGACCACAGGTTGAGTATCGCTGCTCTAGAATCTTGGGCCCCTCCGCATTGTGGGGGTGTACGTTACGCCACTGACCTTATATATATATATATATATATATATATATATATATATATATCCGTCATTAAACTTCCTCAAAATGCGTATTGTTAACACAGTTGTGGAAGTGGGTAAATATTTGATTAAAGAGAAAAAACAACTTTTAAATATTTGGTAGGTTATTTTAAGAACAAGTATATTATTTCATCGTACTTAAATAGTTCTAAATAATTTCATTTTTAAATTGTTTGGAA
Organism: Trichonephila inaurata madagascariensis; assembly: GCA_019973955.1. Taxonomy (NCBI): domain Eukaryota; kingdom Metazoa; phylum Arthropoda; class Arachnida; order Araneae; family Nephilidae; genus Trichonephila; species Trichonephila inaurata. The sequence continues at coordinate 43,603 of BMAV01011437.1, read as the reverse complement.
TTTTTTCGTAAATAGTTCGCAAAGAGCTTGAATGTTGAATGAAATATATAAATAGAAAACCACACTGCTGTTTTTAAGGGGACTTGGTACCCTTTGAAAAATTTTCTTTATTTATGTATTTAAAGATTATATTTTAGCATTTCATATTATGTTTGTATTTGTTGTTCTTGTTATCGTGTATGACAAAGTGCAGAGGTTGCTCTTATCATAATTGAGGGTTGCCAGAGCCCTGAGAGGTTGGATTTCTGCTTATTTTAGTAGCCTTTACGACACGCATGAGCTTACAATGATTCTATTTAAAAAAAAATGATACGAGATGAAAATTTTCACATATTATTTACATAATTTTAAAAATTAAAATTTTTTGAAGAAAATTTAATAAACTTTAAAAGCTTGTAATTATTAATTTTTTGACCTGACATTTTTTTTGTAATATTCTTAAGGATATTCTAAGCAACTTTGGGGTTCGATTTTACAATAACGTAATTAGTTTTGGAGAAAAAAAATAAAATGTTGATATGCGTGCTAAAATTCAACGAAAAAGCCAATATCCCCTTACATTTTAATTTTTTAAAAAAAAGTATTCATTTTACAACAAAATGGATCCCTAATTTTGTTACATGCTTTATGCATAACACACAGGAAAAAAAGTGGAAGTTATTACCTGAAAAAATATCCTGGAATGAAGTCATTTCATTAAAAGGGTTGTATAACGTGTATATCTTTCACAATACTTTCTTCCTCCTGTACCTGTAACCTAATATTCGTGCATTTCAGGCTTTTATGAGATCATCAGTAGAAATGATGTGAAACTCATACAGAAAGCAGAATATCGAATAGCACTCAGATAATAAAATAAATCGTCCATTAGCTGAAGAGACTGCGAATTGCTGGAAGGAATATATATATAGTATTTGAAGCTGATTCCTCTCTCTCTCTCTCACTGCCATCATAAACAAATAAATAAGACACTTTTCCTGAGCTTCGAGATGGAAATTTGGGATTAATACCTAAATCTCTAGCAAGTGTTGTACTGAATCAACTGAATCGTAGTACTGAATCGACACATATTTTAAAGTTATCATCAGGTCTTTGGGAAACTAAATATTTTTCAAGATTATCTAAGCCTTCAATACATTCTGCGATGTTTAATTTATGATTCTGAAGCAATTTACTCAGTACATCAACTCTTGATGATAAATCATATCAAATTAAAATTTAACACAAATTTAAATGTTGAAATTTTTTTCCTGTCTCTGATGGTATCTTCAATTAAGGCAATTAATGCGGTAATAATATTTTTAGGTCTTGTTTAAGAGGTCTAATAGCGTTGATACGACTTTCACTTTTGTTTCTCTTAACGGTTTTAAAGTTAGACTTTCAGGGTTTTTTTTTTTGGTAGTTCCAATCGATATGGGCACGCAGAAAAGTAATTACATATCTTTTGTACCAGAAATTTCACCAATGTTACTGGCAGCGTCACTAACGACAAGATTTAATGTGTGAGCCGCATACAACACGTACCTATACGTGGTGAGAGTTTTTGAAGTGAAACTTCTTTGGGCGCGAGAGTAAATGGGAAATTTGCCCAGTTTTGCGTTTGGGTGAAAAAGTGAACGGAAGTAGTGATTCTTCCACCGAATCGTCGCCAAGGTGAGGAGATAGCAAGTGGGAGAAAAAGAAGCGGGGAACACCACCTGACTTACGTCATATCCGTGAAAAAGTTGGATGATTGTCAAGGGGGAATTGCATCAGAGGTATGGAGTGGGGAGCTCGTAACGAAATCGCATGGCGTATTTTCGCAGTTTTTATACAACAAACATGCCGTTTTCAACGAATAAACGCACCAAAAGTATTACCATTATATGGCTCTTCCCGTTACGGGAATGTCTGGGGCATTGTGTATATGTCACTAACGTTCATGCCAGAATCACTATGGAGAGCGTCTTGTAAACAAACACAGTGACTACTGTGAATGATGCATTAAGTTTATATTATTAATTTTCATTTCCGTTGAATTATAATTAATTCTAGTCAGAATGCCTAGAACAAATGCAAACAGAGAAAAAGAGTTCGCGAAAGAAAAGAAAAAAAAAAAGCGTGTGTGTGTACTTATATACGCATGGAAGAAGTTATACTTCCTTGGCGTAACAAGATTAAAATCTTTCTAAAAATCTTTAGCACAGCAAGCTGGGCCAAGGACGAAAGGCAGTCAAGAACAGAGTTGAACGATACTAACCTTCAGTCAATCGGACCAGCCAAACCTGAGATAATCACTATTTAAATAAATTTAAGCACCCCCGCACAGGGACAATAGGACCAATAACATGGAGGGGGGTATCAGACTGTATCTGGAGATGAAGTGCACCGAATGTGACACCTGAGACCTCATATTGAATGTCTCGGCGGGAAGAATTGTTCCTGAGAAAATTAAGGCATCCGCCTGAAGAGCCCCAGAGTTATGGTTATTTTAAAATAATTAAAACAATTAAATAAAATAGAAGCAGGGCACCCAGAAACTCAAACCTGGGACTGGTTGTGAGCAAACACAAGAGTAATCCATTAGAATCGATCCGGAGACTGTAGTTGCAAATGGGGTGGCGCTAGCTCGAGAAAGGAGAACGAAACTAACTCCCCCCGGGGGAATAACTGTGATGTAAATGGCCACGTACATCCCAACGATACATAGAGTAGTAGGTGATCCCAAAGTATCATCCTTCTGTCTCTGTAATATCGATACGTCATCAAAAATTCGAACCCCATAGGAATAACATGGGATTCTCTAATTTTAGTGATAACGCCCCCCTAAGCCCACTATCTAAACACGAATTATAAGAGATGAAAGAGCTCAACGAAGAGAACCTATGGTCCAAGTTTCATTAAAGAATCTCAAAAATCCTCGGAGCTATGAGGATTTCAAAAAAGTTATAGCTAAAAAAATTTTAAAATGTTAAATATGGGTAAAGAAATGGGGTTATGGTCCTGAAAAAATCTATTTGGAATGCTCATAGAAAGAACAATCGAATCTAGCTGGTTGGTCGACCAAGGTGGCATAGGATTTGAGTTATTTATGGGGAAGACCTGTAGGGGGAGGGGGCCAATTCCAAGTAAAGCTCGCGCTAATACGAAAATATGGTGGAGACCTCCAAAAATCAAGTTCCAAGCTCAGTTCCTTAGGAGGGTGAAATTTTTCCAGTTCCCATAGGATTAACATGGGAACATGATATTATAGTGCTTAAGCCCTCCCCATGCCTACACAATGGGAATGAAGCAGATGACTGGATGGGTCTCGACGAGTAGAACACTTGGTTCAAATCTCAAGTCCGAGACTCGAACAAGAGCCAAGATATTGTGAATTTAAACAAATTTAAAAAGTTTAAGACAATTAAAAACTATAGAAGAAATAGCCCTATGAGCATGAAATTATAATAACTGTAAGAGCAGATAGAGAGAGATCGAATGAGCCAGGTCCGAATGGACTGTGAGGCTCGGGTACTGAGATATTGGCCAAAAAGCTGTAGAGGGGGGTGAATGCGTCCCAAAAGATATGATTTATAAACATAACTATTATGATCCCACAAATATCAGTCCCATAGCACCAAAAAATGGCATGTTAAAATATTAGACTATGGTGTGCGCGGGTGCATCGGTGTCGTGAAGGTATGCACACGCATCCGTGACGGTGTATGCGCGCATCGTATATATTTACCCTCGTCCTTTTTCCCTAACGCCCAAAGAGAAGTATAACTTCAAAAATAAATATACAAATACAAAAGGCTCTTATAGTTTGCTACAATGTAATAAATGTGTTTATGTTCATCGCAATACGTTCGTAGTAAATACATCTATAATCATATGCTTGCAATTGTTATTTGAATTGGCTTATGTTTTATGTACATGAAAAACAATTTAAAGATTAATGTATTAATTTTTTAAATTTCCTGTAAGTATGTTTGGTTTAATAACAAAAAGTGTTCAAACAAATGCATCAGAAAAGCTCCGTAGGTGAAGGACGATCTTTCCCTACTAGTAGTGACGTCCCAAATCAGCGCAAAGCGAAGGTTCGCATACACAGGGGGTATAGCTCAGTGGTAGAGCATTCGACTGCTAATCCAGAGGTCCTCGGTTCAAACGAAGGTGTCCCCTTCTTCAGGGAAGTGAAGAGAAATATCGTTTTGAGAATTTTGAAGGTGGGAAAGATACGTCCCGTTCTGTATATTTCTGTATCCGTTCCTTCGGAAAGCAAAGGTTCGCTGACACGGGGTGCATAGCGCAGTGGTAGAGCATTTGAGTGCAGATCGACAGGTCCCGGTTCAAACCCGGGTGGCCTCTTCTTCAGGAAAGTGAAAAGAAATTTTTTTTTGCGGATTTCGAAGGCGGCAATGATCTGTCCCGTTCTGTATATTTCTAGACAAAACATTTTCGTATCCGTTCCTAAGGAACGCAAAGCAAAGTTTCGCTGACGCGGGGTATAGCTCAGTGGTAGAGCATTCAACTGCAGATCGAAAGGTCTCTGGTTCAAACCCAGGTGTCTCCTTCTTCAGGGAAGTGAAGAGAAATATTTTATACTGAGAATTTCGAAGGTGGGATTATGTGTGTGTGTGATCTCTGTTCCGTTCTGTATATTTCTAGACAAAGCGTTTTCGCATCCGTGAAGGTGTGCGTCATATCCTTGACGGGCTTGCGTGACGGTGTGCGCACGCATCGTAAAAATTTACCCTCATCCTATTTCTCTAACACCCCAAAAGAAGTATAACTTAAAAAAAAATGACTATATATATATGTGTGTGTGTGGATAAAATTTCTGCAATTTCCGGAGGAAACTATGGATTCTTATCTCTTTCAAGATGTCAATCTTTCACCGATATTTTATCAAAGGTAACCTCTCTTGAACATGCTGCTACTATACAGGGAAATAAATAAGCAGAATGGACTAAATTCATGTGACGTCACGAGATTCCGTCAGCAGGTGAATATGGCGTCATTTGTTTGCTATTATTGTGTATGATTATTTTGTTCTTATACATTTACATTTTACTTTCTAAAATGTCTTATTTTGCTGAAATGGTTGCTCGATCAGTTAAAGAAAGGATAATTGTAGGGAAAAAATCATTTTTTAATATCCCGATAAAAAATCTAAGTGCTTTGATAGCATGATGAAGCGCGAGCGTGAGGATTACATACCATCTTCCCAGTGTTTATGTGTTTGACCACTCTTTGAATAATGTTTTCAATACCGTAAGACAAATGAAACTTCTTCAAAAAGGATTTTGGATAGATGTAGACTTCTACAAGAATGTAAATATTTAAAAGAAAATATTAGTTTATTTTATATTAAGTTATATTGAGAACATGTTATGTTTATTTAACTTAAATTTTACTTATTTTACACATCTTCAAAGTAGTTAACAGAGGTACTTCAGCATTTAATTATCTAAAATTAGAACACAAAAATCTGATATGTAACCATACATATATCAAAAAGAAGTATATATATTTATAAAACTTATTTTACTTAATAATTTTACAATATTACAGGAAAAATACAGAAATGGAAAAATATCTTAATTTACTACAGCTCTGTTAATGTTTATACTAATTGATGAATCAAGTACCACTTTAAAACATTAGAAACCAAAATTATCATTTAACATTTGTAAAATTACACGTAAAATAATTGTGCAACATTTTAAAAGTCTTTATTCGCTGCACCACTTTAAGTAAAATATATGATTTATCAAGAATTGAATTCCAAATATGGTAATAAATTAAGGCATTAAAATTTTTAAATTAGAATGTGTATATAGTAAAATATAAATTTGTGTCCATATATTAAATATAAAAGTCCTGCTCACTCCTACATGTCCAAAATAAAAGTCATTTTTGAATCCATAATTCTTTTACAAAAGAATAAAAGTTGTAATATATTTGTGCGTGGTATCTATTAACACATATGTTTTTCCCAGTTTGACTGTGTGGTATAAAATTGTCACACACATATACAAATTTTTTTACTACATATGTATAAAAAATATGCATTTATTGGTATTTGCACAATTTGTAGAAGATTTATCATTATAGAGCTTAGATTTATTTTATACTTTTGTAAAAATAAATCTCATGAGAGATATAAGTCCTGAATAAATTTGTTGCATTGAGTTAGTTGCCAATATTGACCTAAGAAGAGTACTTGGATCAATTTTATGATATTTATCGAAGAGAATTACAGAGCCTTTTTTTCAAAATTATTGTTAATTGGCCCAAATCACTGATATTTTTGTGTGATATATATTTCGAAGACAAATTTTGGGCACTTGTATATTATAATGATCAATTTCCTTTTTTAAAAGTATAATTATATATAAAAGGATTCTTTAGATACATATTACTGATAACAGAATAACATGTCAATACATTTCTTCAAGTAAGTTTTAAGTTTGCATGAAATGAAACTCAAGTTTTTAACACTAAACAGAAATATCTGGTCAAGAGACTTAACTAGTAGAAATTGTGAATGGAAATTTTATGTAATTATTTATTTCCATATATATATTGTATTGAATTGTTTCTATCTTATTTGCAATTCATTGTGTTATAAAAATAAGATTCATTTTCATCAATGGATAAATATTTATTATTAATCAAAAACACTTTCATGTTAACTTTATCTAATATGAGATAAACAATAGCTTAAAGAAGTATGTAATTCAATAAGAAATTAAATTGAATTTGTGAAAATTATAGCATTTTTTCTGATGAAACATTCCTGAATATTATACAATAATTTAAAATAAGTTGTTCAACATGTTATAAGCGCTTTATACAAAGACAATTAAAAAAAGTATTGAATTTGTAATGCAAATTTTTAATATAGTTCATACTCGCATTAATAATCTGAATTTGTGATCCAAGTGTCGCATATCCATGCATAATATTTAGTAGCCGAGATATAAAGGTGAAGTTCCCAATAGAAAACTATTCAGTTCTGCATAACCTTGTGCGACATGGTCGACCTTCGTTGACCATAATGTGGGTTTCAGCGTAAGTTAGAGGTGTGGGATTCTCGAAATGATGAGACATTTTAGAATTCTTAATATGACTTTTATTAAGAATTTAACTTAAATTACTTATATATCGAACAACTTATATTAAGTGAGAATAAACCAAAACACGTAGCCTTAATTAACACAGATCGCGCAATTAGATCACTTATCAATATAATTATACTATATCCGCCTACTCTCACAATCTTAATAATATATTCGCATTCAGAATATAAACTTCCTACCTTGGTTTCTACGCAACGTCCAATCCACTTCAGATATTTCTATAAGCTGGCGTGCAATGGTATGTACCTTGGTTGAATGGCTAGATTTTCGTGATTCTAGGTAAGCCGTCAATCAACACTTCTATCTTCTTGAACTGAACTTTCTCTAAATTGCCATCGCGCTCACTAAAACTTCTGTCTTTTTAAAGGTTATCTTATTTGCATCTATCCTTCGTTTCACTTCTTGGATTTGGGTTGGAAAAGATTTGCCGTTAATCGTGGCCGTCAAAGAACACATAGTTTATGTTAGAGAAAGGACGCGTGAGACGTCACACTTGTACTTAACGAGTAAAATTACAATCACATGTTTATTTATAAACATAAGATAATATAGCAAGGGCATTTAAGCCTTCTGTACACATACATGACTGAAAGTAACTCTTTATTAATTTTAATATGCTGAAAGAATTCTCAGCAATTGCTATAGTAACTGCATCTTAAAGAAAAATATAAAAACAGTTAATACATGTAGAAATTACTCATTATAATTATTTAGTTAATTATTCGCCCTGATTATGCACTTTATATGTAATTCAATAACTCGTAATAATGGATAGTCATATTACATTGAATATTTCTTAAAAATTATATATTAATATGATTCATTTCTTTGAGGTATCCGACTACGTTCGGAACCGTGATTTTGCAAAAGCGCATAAATGAATAATTTTCATGATATTTAGTGTCACTTAGATTAGAATATATGTATAAAATTGTTTGAGGGGCATTTTGACAAAAAAATTATTTAAATACAATATTTCGGCAAAAAACTAACTTAGAATAATCTTTTTTCAAAATGTTCTCCTTTTGTAAAAAATGCTTCTATTATAATAATATTTTGTCTGTATGTAGCTCAAACCTCTCTACAGAGGCTCAACAAGAATTTTTGAAGTATATAACTTAGAAGTGGGTTTATCCATATTTTATGACAACAGAGCGGAGCAATTTTAAGAAAAAAGCGCCAATAATTATTTCAATTGGTGGTAATTCTGAAACTAATGTGAATTTTTCAAAAATTCTAGTTGAGCCTTTGTACAGAGATCTGAGCTATATACAGGCAAAATATTATTATAATAGAAGCATTTTTCACAAAAGGAGAACATTTTGAAAAAAGATTATTCTGTTAATTTTTTGCCAAAATATTGTATTTAAATAATTTTTTTTTCCAAAATGTCCTTAAAACAATTTTATACATGTATTCTTATCCAAGTGACACTAAATATCATGAAAATTATCCATTTATGCGCTTTTGCAAAATCATGGTTCCGAACGTAGTCGGATACCTTATCTTAGTAGTGAAATAGTATTTTCTTTTATTACTTTACACAATCATTTCTAAAAAAAATTTCCAAACATTTTTAAATGATAATTACTAAGTAAATCAGACAGTCTAAGATAGGAATGTTATTTTATTAGAAACATTTTCAAATATCTTTAAATGCTTTATAATATTGTACAATATATATATGAAAAGTATTTATACGCAATACATTGTGTGAACGAAAAATTCATTTTCATCAAATAACTGTTCCACAGTGAAATAAATATTAATTTGAATTTTAAGTGTAGATAGGCAAACTTGAGTAAATATAATATTATATTTTTTAGAAAATCGTTATTTTCCATTTCTAAATACTGAAGTACTGAGGGAAAAAAAGAGAAAATTCATGCGTAACATTATTTACATATAAATTCACACCTGTGGGAAGAACAGGTTTACCAGCTAGTAGCATATAAGTACAAAGAAAAAAGTTTAAGAACTTCCTATAGCATTGATAAATTAAACCAAAATTACAGGATTATTTCAAATGTCTGACACTTATAATATTTCTCATAGTGTATTTAGTGTCCCCATTGATAAGCCATACTATTATAAAATTTGCACTTCATGAAGTTGTAAAAAAAATTCATTTTCATCACAGGAGACATATATATGAATCATATACTCATATCCATAATTATCTTTACATGCATAATACTGAGTTTTCAGGAATTAAACTATTTTAAGGATTTGTGAAAAAAAGGAAAATAGTTAAATCATGGATAAACAAAGACTTACTTCTTAAGTAGTCACTGAGGTTTCAAAAAAAAAAAAAATGATAAAAAAAATTGCATTTTTACCAAAAGATAATTCTCTTTATTTATCTAAAACTTGCATATTAACTAATGTTCGATGTTCACAGGCTTCAAGAAACAAACTTTTTTGCAAGTTTGATATGTACTTCAAAAAAAATAAGATAATAACATATCAAATTAAATGTAATCATTTCTAAAAATTGTTACCCCTTTTGTAATGGTTTCATTCCCCTTGTAGTTTGATTAAAGAAAGAAATGACATTAATTTTTAACAGCAGAGAATAACTATAAATAATTTAGCAATCGGTAATTTGTGAAAGGTAAAAATCAAAGAAACATTTCTTTAATTTTTGTAAACATTCCTTGCACAATTTATTATCAAATTGAAAAAATTCAGAATAAATATTTTCTCTTGACTTTGAATTATTAATTAAAATTACAAGTAGACATTTTTTATATTATTCACACCTAACTGACACTGTGTTATATAATATGAGGTGGGAGCTCTTTTTAAGGAAAAGATACCATTGTTATTCGATAGTCATACAATTTTAAAAAAGTAGTTTTGATTCTATGCTGTCAACCATTCTTGCGCAAAACTATATAATAAATAACTACTAAATTAATAAAGAACTAAAATAACTAAGAGCCATTCCTAAGTGTACCAAGAACTATAAATAAATGCTACGATGCAACCTAAATTACTATGCCAGCTAACACTAGTTAAAGCAGACAATTACCTAATTAGATAAATAAATGAGAATAAAAAAAAATTATATAAAACAGTTGTTAAGATTATTTCTTAACAAATATATATTCTAAAATAATACAAAAAAATACAATGATATATGTTTTTAATTAAATAAAGTTAAGACACAAGAATGTTATCAGCATACATATAGGATAACCCTCGCTATGAATAAACATGATTGACGCCAGAATCACGTGATTACTTACTTGGCGCCTGCCTGTCGTGTAGTTAGTCCATTATATTTCTCATTGTGTTGCAATCAGTTGTCAAAAGTACGGGGTTTGTAAACATCCTATTTGATTCGTAATGGGTAGGTTTTGCACAGTTGATTTTAAGCTAGATTAGTCACACTCATTCCCCATTCTGAAATTCAGAAATGTTTATGGCCTTTGAATGAAGGCACAGTGGCAAGCATTGATAAGGAAAAGTGCATTTTTTTTTCAAGAAAAGTGTCAGATCTTTGTTTATTTGTTGAACATAAGAGTAAGGCAGTCTTTCACCTTATTTGCATCGAGAGTGTGGCTGTGATGAAAGAATTCAACATTAAGAAACACTATGATACTAATGCACAGTAGGAAATATTCTGTTTTAGGAGAATATTTTCAGTGATAAAGTGAATGAATTTTAAAATCAAGCTAAATTGACAGCAGTCTTTTTTACACCAGCTCGAATAAAGAATCTGAAAATAGTGCTACATGATTCCAGAAAAAACTACAAAGCTTGGATAAACCTTTGCTTATGGAGAGTTAGTAAAAGAAATGTCTTCAGAGTGCAATTGATGTGCTTTGTCCATTGCTGGCTCAAGCGATATCGAACATTAGCTTATCTAGTGTAACAGTAGTGAGATGCATGGAGGATCTTGCAACAGATAATATATTACATAAATAAAAATTCAAATGCAAACAATTTGAATTTTTTTCTGTAGAAAATAGATGAATCAACGGATATTGCACAAGTAGACACTTTTATTCGTAGCTTTGATGGAGACTTCACAACTGTAGGGAAATGAGCCAGTATCGTTGCATTTGAAGGTACAACATAAGAAACAGATTTGTAATCGAGTGTGTTTCAAACTTTGGGTAAATTTTAGTTAGATTTTAGCATATATTTTCTATGATCACAGATGGTGCTAAATATATGACTAGAGAGAAAATAGGAATAACTACATTATTCAAATCTGATGTGAAGGCATGTGCAATTAATACTATGATGACTTTCTACTATATCATCTACGAAGAAAATTTGTACAATAAGTCCTTCCAAACTTTAAACATGTGATGACTGTTGTAAAAGTGGTTAATTTCATCTGGTCAAATTGACACTTAAACACAGTAAACTTCAATAGTTCTTGAGTAATTTGGAACCAGAATATTGTGATGTTGTGTGTATTACGCGGCAGCACTTTGTTTGAGCTGAGGAAAGATGTTTCAGTGCCTGTTTTCTTTGAAGCGGGAAATTCATGGAATGTATAGAGAAATCTATTCACGAGTTCAATGACGAGTACTGGTTGAGATACTTTGCATTTCTTGTCGATATTACAGGTCATCTGAATTTGAACTACCACTTACTGGAAAAAGGTCTACTTATTCATAATCTTTATGTCTTTGTGAAAGCTTTTGAGACAAAGTTAAGTCTATGGGAAAGTCTGTTACTAAATAAGAATTACATTCATTTTCCAAATTGATGGAGGGAGCAAAGAACTTTACAAGATAAAATTCAGTTGATTATATACAACTGATTTCTAATCCGAAAGAAGAATTTAAAAGCAGACTTTCCGATTTTCATGAGAATGTTCTCGCCATTTTCAGTAGACATCGGAAATGTTCCACCTGAACTTCATTTAGAATTTATACATTTGTATTGTGACTCTGTAGTAAAATGCAAGTTCCTTGAAAATCCTTCATTACTAGCTTTTTATTCGAAGTACGTGGCCGAATACAAGTATCCACGAATTAGTAAATATGCATTGCTCATGTGTTCTATCTTTGGCTGTACCTGCGTATGGGAAGAGTATTTTAGTAAAATGAAAAACATAAAATCTGAAACAAGAACTCGGCTGATAGATAGACATTTGGAGGAAACTTTACGAATTACAACAACACAGATTAAACCGGATACTGCAGCTTTAATCAACCAAAAACAATGCCAAATTTCCTATTCTCAGATAACTACCATCTCCCATCGATAATGTAAGCTTTTTCTAAATTAACATCGGTCTGTACAACCACCTTCATTTTTTTTAATAATTAAAAAAAATTACTAAGTACAGTGAAATAAGTTTAAAGCGAAAACGCTTAAAACAAAGTATTGGTTAACACGAAATAATACAACTGTCTCGACAAACTACTATGTATTTTCATGCAGTTTTTTTCTCTCAATGCGAACCAAAAATCGTTTAACATGCAGAGATTTCCCTTCTGAGAATGAACAAAGTACGGAAAACATCAACCGGATTAGATTGTCCTACAGTATCACCGGAAGAGTTTGTTGCAGTAGATGATGATAATGAAAGCACAGCCCTAATTATGACATACAAAAACATTTTGGAGTTTGTTCAAATTTCAAAAAATATCGTTGATGCAGATTCCGTTGACGAAAATGAAATGACTAAATGCAGCTCCTGTTCTCACGTCATTCGAAATGAGGAACATCATGAAAAATATGCGCAGTTATTTAGACGCACATTCTAATGGTGAAATGAATAACAAAATGGACGATATCAAACAATTTGATGCTAAAAAAGACAATGAAAAGAAAAATATCAGATTATCTTAAGAAAACTCAATAAATGTTTTGTTTTTCAAAAAACTTGAAAATTATGTATGTCAAGGGGTCAAGGGAAGTTATAGAAAAAATTCCTGTTTTTGAATTGTTAGACCCACATACTTGAAATATGTTAAACATGTTTCTTTTGCTGAATAAATATCCACTAAGAATTGATTTTCGGAAATCGACTCCTGGGTGGGGTACTGGGGCGTATTGACAAAAAATTCCCATTCTCTTAACTACTCGGACTATAATAATGAAATTTAATTTGCATGTTTCTTTTGTTCAATTAAATTCGCTAATAACGGTTATTTTGGCAATGGACTCTCAACGGCGTTACCACGCGTACTGATAATAAAAACTCCGTTCTTGTTCTTTTTGATTTAGATTTGAAATTTGGCACGCATGTTTATTTTACGAAGTAGAGATCCATTGAAAATTGGTTTTACGCAAATCCACTTGGTTATTGGGTTACGAGAGTGCAAAAAATCATTCTACTTCAATTTTAGAGATTATTAGAAACTATTAGTTAGAAGTTCTGTCCTTTTTATATGTCAAGTGGCGAGAGTTACAGGTATAAGTATATTTCTCATTACAATCTCTAATTAATAGGGGCAGACAATCAGCAGAAAATAATAATTAAATAAGAGGAATCGACTGGTTTTATCTATATTTTATAATTTTATGTTTTCTGTTATAGTTTTAAATATTGTCCTAATTTCCTTATATTATGTAATATGTGTTATACATTCTACAAATTTTTATGCATGTGTGACAATATATGCATGTGCTAGTATAATAAATTTATTTCCATATGTTGACCAATTTATGTTAGTGTACTGACAGAAGTGTTGTATTGTATACATTCAAAGAAAAATTTAAAATAGATACATTATTTGTTATTGGAAGAATCTTTATTGTATATTTACTCGATATTTTTATACTTTAAATAAGGTTAAAATTAATGAAAATAATTAATTATAAAATAAGATTGTCAAAATTTAGAAAGCATTCGTAATTATTTAAAATTGACATCAAGCCTTTTTGCATAATTTTCTACAATTTTTAAATTGAGAATATTTTTGCGTTAAGATTTAATTTACAGTTTTTGTTTCATGTGGTCAAAATTCGAATTCTTGTCATTTAAAAATCGGTAAATAAAATAGAATGGAAAAAGTATTTCCATTTTTCATCCAAGAAAACAATGGATTAAAAAATTCCGTTTCCTCACAGCCTCTATTGGCAAAAGATAATTTCCTATTTACTTCACAAAATGTATTCTCATCATAATCGAGACAGCATTTCGAAATGCTTCGCGATCGATTTTCTAAAAATATCTCAGGAGGTTTCGTATTTTCCTTTTCAAAATTGAATGCAAGAGAAATTCTTGGAAGAAGACAGGGGGAAGTATAGAAATCCGTTAATGGCATTTTAAGGTGAAGAATTAAATGAGGGAACAGTGTTTTATTGCAAAAGAGTGTCCAAATTTGAATTCAGTTATTTATTTATTTAGAAAAATCGTTTGCAATTAAAAAGGTTTTTCTTTTTGTCTTTTTTGTTTTTTTGTTTAAATTGTACATCTCACGTTTATATTTCATTCGAAAAATGGTGTTCTGTGAATAAACGAATATTAAAGTAGATCAAGTTTTAAAAAAAGATTTTACCATTTCTTTTTTTAATATATTCACATGAGCAATATTAGTGGGTTAATGAAGATTTAAAAAAGACATTTAACTATGGGAGAACTATCTAATAATATTAAATTTTATCCTTTTTTTAGTTATTGTGATAATGGTTTAACTGTGATACAGTTGGAAATTTTTTTTCCTTTTCTTTATTTCTTAAAATTGTGGTGTATACAAGAATAATACCTTAATTGTTTTTCTAATGTATCTTATTTCAATTCAGATAACTTGAAAGCATATTATAGCAATTAAAAGTATTAAAATTCGGCAATAGTTAAAATGTAATATTCAAATTATGCTTAATTATTAATGTAACTTTTCTTGTTTTGTTTTAAGCAAATAAGGATTTGGCCATCAACTTCTATTCGACTTTTTTTTTTTTGCTATTTTGAATCAGTGTATAAAATTTAAAAAATATTTACATTTCTTATTGCTTTTTTATTTAATAATTCAAATAAAGTAAGTAATCAAATTACTTCAGAAGTATCGCAAAAAAAAGTATTAAATAATTAGGCATTTTTTTTCAAACAGTATCAAATTTTTTTAAGTATAATTCGTTCTTGTTCAAGTTTTGTATATAAGTTGAAAACTTTAATTAATTTTTTTCCTTACAACTTTATGCTTTACTTTTGTCTTAGGATAAAAAAAATCAAAAGTCTTTACAGTTATAGCCAAATAAATAAGACCTCTATAAACATTAACTTTGTTTATTTAAATTTAATTTTACAAGTTAAATTAAAAAACGTTACAAGCGCTTTTTTAAAAAGGGTTTTAAATGTCCTTTATATATATTTTTTTTATTTTGTTTCCTTGCTGATGTGCAGTACATATTGAAAAGTAGAAATATGAGATGTTATTTGCACATGTCTGTTAAACTAAATATATGAGTATTTAAAGCCGCTCGTCGTAAAATCTTCACAAGATTTGATCAAAATGTTATAAAATAATGAATTAGCAAAACAAAAAGGAATAATGTTTGTTAAAGTTAATTGCGTACGATCGATCGTGTACGTTATCTACAGATGAAAGTGATTTGACATTTGTTCGTAAATAATAGAGATAATAGGACAATGAATAAAGTTTGATAACAAATTCGTTTTTTCTCCTATTATTTTAATCACATTACTTTCGAAGAGACCTAAGCATTCTTATTTTTTGTGAACTTTTTAAAATGATGTTTTTTATTTAATTTTAACTTGATGTTTTGGTCTTCTTTGGTTACTTAGAACTGATGTCTAATTTTTCAGAACAGGTTAGATTTTAGCCTTCGAGTATCTAGGGGATGAATTTGTCGTATTAAAGGAGATTCATTATATGTTTAACAATGACCTATTACAGGGGTACTCAACCTTTTTCCTCGCCGGGCTGCATACATATGGCAGATATTTCACGCAGGCCGCAATGTGAGGATTAAGGGAGAAAACATTATAAGACCCAGGTAATATTGGACACTTAAAATGTGGAAAATTGATCAAGATATTAAAACTAATTTTTGGCTTTTAATACTATATCAATCCCTATCAAACACACACAAGAATTTTTCGGTTTTATGTATTTTTTACCAAGTTGTAAAGTAGTTTCGGTTCCCTTTCATCCATGATCAAGTTCCTGGCTTACGTTCCACTGTCATACAAACAAAGTTACCATGACGTTTGATAATTTGATTTTTTTTCCCTTTTGACAAAACTCAAATATTAAGAGAGGTCTGAGCTATATACAGGCAAAATATTATTATAATAGAAGCCTTTTTCACAAAAGGAGAACATTTTGAAAAATATTATTCTAAGTTAGTTTTTTGCCAAAATATTGTATTTAAATAATTTTTTTTTTGTCAAAATGTCCTTTATACAATTTTATACATATATTCTAATCTAAGTGACACTAAATATCATGAAAATTATTTCAAATATTAATTTAATAAGTCCACTACTGTTATTTGTTATTACTCGTCACAGTTACAAATACAAAAAAAAATCTTGCAATGCGTTTAGTTCAGTTCAGTTCTGGTTTTGTGGGATATGGAGCAACAAAGACTATTATCCCTTGCAATTCGTACCCATACGACATCGACAATAAAATTGGTAGATCTGATTGCTTGATTGATGGAATCACTCGCTACGTTTTTAATAAATTTCTGTGCAATGGATTATGAGCAGGCTACTCAGAAAAGCCCGGTAGGCCACATGCGGCTCGCGGCCGCAGGTTGACTATCGCTGGTCTATTAGGTTACATATATATTTGTGTTGAAATAATTATTTTTTAAAAAGAAAAATTGAAATTAAACAAAAAATGATTCCATTTTTTATTTGATCCTATTCCTTCATCTTCAATCATAGCTCTTTTGCTGCTTTTGCAGGGATCTATTTTCAAAATTGAGGAATTAGAAACAACATATTTTTTCACCAAAAAAAAAAAATTATATCAACTATTTGAAATGGACATAAACAAGGATATATTTTAATTTTTGAAATAATATTTTTAAGTATGAGAACTTCTCCATCTATCCAATCAAGCATAATTTAAAATTAATCAAAATAATATAACTGTGTTCCAAAATGAACTGCGAATGCATTAATACTTTCTTCTTTTCCATCCCCCCTTCCACCGAAATAATTTAGCAAAGTATTTGATTAAACATTTTGAGCTAATAATTTGACAGGAGAGGAATCTTTATAATTTTAGACCCAACCACTAAATTTATAAAATACCTTCAGTGTTAAAAAAATGTATTCCGTTTCAATCAGATATGTTCAATTAACAAAGTACAAAACGCACTGTATACTGTACATAAGGTGACCAACCATCTTCCTTTTATAAGTTCTGTCCTTTCTCGAAAAGTGTCCTCCTTTGCAATATTTTAAGACTTATCTGTTAATCTCTGTATTCAGAAATGAACCAAACATGTTTCCAAAATGTCGAAGAATAGTCTGAAACAAATATCACGGGAAATAACAGTTTTCAACGGTGTTTTTGACTTCATATTTAGTAAATTTGGTAGATATGGAAAATTGTGTTGAGTTTTTATCGAAAGAGAAAGGCCTGATATTAAAATCAATGATAATTGTCTGTCTGAAGAAATTAGAAGACTGGATGTATATTTAAATTTTGATAAATTAGAACAATGGAAAAATC
Organism: Trichonephila inaurata madagascariensis; assembly: GCA_019973955.1. NCBI lineage: Eukaryota > Metazoa > Arthropoda > Arachnida > Araneae > Nephilidae > Trichonephila > Trichonephila inaurata. Next base: position 25,866 of record BMAV01011437.1, on the reverse strand, counting down.
AGCGAATGAAAATGATAAAAGATGGGTGGAAAAATATTAAACCATTTCAAAAACTAACTCATTCCACTTGAAAATTCAGCTATTCTTGTTGAATTTACGTTGTAAAACACTGGAATTAGTTCCAGTTGAAGTTCCAGCAGCATTTGAAAGAGTGTTTTCAGTTGATAATGATTAGTGAACTAGTGAGAAATCAATATTGAATGTTAATATTTTAGATACAGTGCTTATAGTAATTTTTTGCCCCGAAATTTTCAATATATTAGAAAATGATATGTTGACAAAAAAATTCATTCAATAGAAAAATACTCGTTCAAAAAAATAATTAAAAGTAATGTAAGCGTAATTAGCGTACTTTTGTTTGAATTAATAAAACGTTTCATATATATATTTAATTTGTAATTTTTTTCTTCAATATTTCGCCCTCCTTTTCATGGTAAAAAAATGGTCACTTTAATGTACAGCAAGGGTATCAAACTCAAGAGCTGACTTGGATCAAATAAAAAAAGGTTTAATTTACGGTGGGCTGCTAAGAATATCAAAATTTATAGAAACATAGGTTTATTTTGAATAATACCACTGGCGTAGTTTGTTCTGAGTGGACCCCGCATCAAAACTCCTTCGGGGCCTTTTTTAGAAAAGAAAGCCCTGTTAGTGGTACTGTAGGTACACATGTTGGGGCTCCTGTAGTTTGGGAGCCCCATATCATTGATATGGCGGTAGCTACGCCCCTGAATAATACACTATAATAAATTTATATAAAGAACAAGAAAAATTTCATATATACGTTCTGACATTTGACATATCTTTTCTGCTTCTATCTTTCCTATTTTGGGAGAAATTTTGATATTTTATTATATATTATTGTGTCTTAATATAGTATGTGTGCTGGGGGTCGCAAAAATGCTCGTTGTGGGCCATGAGTTTGACACCCCTTCTGTTCAGTGTGATTAATAATGAAAATGTTTGAAGAAAAAAATGACACCTGCGCAGAACAAATTACTGGCCCATGTGCCATTAAGCAAATCACGTGAAGTAAAATGGTGAATAGATTTTTGTCGAAGAAATATTTGACACACACACAGTTCTTAAAAGAGGAAAAGTAAATCTCAAATAAGGTTTCTGTCAAAATGCATTAGAATTTCTTGTAAGGGGCACCCCGAATAAGGAATCTCTTTATGTAAGAGACAATTTTGCTCTGGTCTTTTTTCCATTTGAATAAATACATTAATGTCAGTGGCGTAACGGAGAACATTACCCCCGCAATGCCGGGGTGTACGTTACGCCACTGATTAATGTGTTTATCTTAAATAAATGGACACTTTATTTCAGTGGTACTCAGCCTGCGGCCCGGTCATGGACCAATGCACTAAGAAATTCGATTACTGGAGAACAATATACTAAAAATTTAGAAGGAAATTTTATCAATCAAGCAAGCAAATGTGTCAATTTTGCTATCAATTTGTTTTTTAATAGTAGAATGTAAGCAAGAGGCTTGGTCATGAATGAAATAAAATAAAAATTATCCCATAGTTATCAGTAAAAAATGTATAAAAATAAATATTTGTGCGTGTGTGTTTGATCGAAAAGTTAATATAGTAATAAAATAAAAGCCAAAAATGAGTTTTATATATTTTGATCAATTTTGCTTTTTCAATGTTGCTTTGGTCATATAATGTGTTTTTTTTTCACTATCCGCATGTTGCAGCCCGCGTAAAATACCAGTCATGTGAATGCGAACCGGCGGGGAAAAAAGTTGAGTACCCCTGCTTTATTTTAATAGAAACAGAAAAAAGTTTTAAAAATGAGGTAACACAGAAATAAATAAAAAAAAGAAATACTTTTTGTTAATAATCTTTTGAGGTTTCATAGACAAGTTTTTATGCTCAATCAAAAATACTACTTACGATTTTCAACTGCTTTCTCTTCAAAAAGCAAATATATTTATGGCATAATAAATCAATCTAACCGGGAAAAAGTGAAATAAGAAGAAGAAAAAAAAATCCATTTGGCGCTTCGATTAACAGACAAAATGGAATATATAATGAAGTAGTGGTGCGTTTTTTCCTTTGCTTTTAACACTGGAAATTAAAAGTACTGGCTTAGGAAAACTTTTAATGCTTTAAGAATAATTAGGATAATAGTTTCAAAATACAAATTTCAGAAAACAAACAAATTTTGATGCTCGGTACTTTGGCGCACAATAAAAAAAGCAATGGATGGCACAAAGCAAAATATCAGAATAGTTGATTGTGTTTTTGATGTCTAGAAAAAACACGGATTCCGTTATTTCCAGACAATTCGCTAGCCCAACTCCCATTAAATATAAAACGGAAAAAGTGAAGTTAGTTTTTTTTTCTCAACAACTGCAAAATCAATATTTCAGAATTTGCATTTAATCGCGATACAGAATTCCTACTAATTTTTACTTAAAAAAAGTGGTGCAGTGGATGACTCCTTTAACCAGACGAAAATAATAAGATCTTTTGTTTGGAGAACTTTCATGTGGAGATAAGTATGCATGAATGTTATTCAGCATGTTAGTTGGAACTGAACTTCATTGAGCAAATTTGGGATGCTTTAGAAAAACATTAGTTCCTTTAACCCACCCCTGAAATTCTTCAAAACTTTCAAAAAATACCTTGATATATCAATGAGTTCTACTACTAACTGTTCTTATAAACATTTCGAGCATGCAACATGTCTTTACACTTCCTATTAGAATTTGTCACCCAATGAACTTCAATGCAATTTTTATTTTTTGTAATAAATATCTTCATTTGTATATTTTTAAGACAAAAATAATTGGCATCTGTGCATTTTCAATGAATCAATACAGTTAATATTTTCGATAAATCCTATTGAATTTCAACGATTAAAAATTTCCCAATCCCTCGCATTCCCTTAATTATATTAGAACAATAAACTACACTGCTGGCCACCGTAAATGCAACACCCTGAAGGAAGCATGCAAATAACATGAAATTTACAACATGCATTAGCGGAGCTGAGATATGCAAATGATTAGAATTTCAGCGCAGAAACACATCACGCGCGCCTGTGGCGCCACCTCAAAGCGCTATTTGAAGCTTGGAGATTTCGACGATTTCAAGTTCAGCAATTGTGTTTTTCTTGTGGTTTTTTCAAAAAAACGATCAGTTATGTCTAGTAGAAAACAGCGATCAGCTTTTGATCAAGTATCCGAGTTCGACAGAGGAAGGATAGTGGCCTACTGAGATTATGAATTATCTTTCAGGGAAATCGGTAGGCGTGTTGGACGAATCCAAACAACCATAATGCGGATATGTAACCGTTGGATCCAGGAGGGTAAGACGGACCGGCGTGGTCGATCGCATCCACCTCAGTGCACCACTTCATGTGAGGACAGGCAAATTGTGCGCATGGCAGTGACGGATCGCTCAGTCACATCACGAACCATAGCACAGCACATTGAGTCTGTAACGCATCATTCAGTGTCTGCGCGTACCATTCGACACCGTTTACAGCAGAGTGGTCTGTCCGCAAGACGTGCTATGAAAGAAGTATGTGGGCGGCAAAATGGAACGAAATTGTCTTTACTGACGAGTCACGCATCTGTCTGCAACACCACGATGGTCGGATTCGAGTCTGGAGACACCGTGGAGAGAGGATGCTGAACAGATGCGTTATGCACCGCCACACTGGTCCTGCACCGGACATTATGATATGAGGCGGTACTGGATATCACTCTCGCACTCCTCTAGTACGCATTGTAGATATTTTAAACAGCCAGCGCTACATCTCCGAGGTGTTGGAGCCAGTTGTCCTTCCTTACCTTCAGGGCTTGGTCACAGCCATATTTCAACAGGATAATGCGCGACCACACGTGGCACGCATTGTCAAAGGTTCTTCGTCAATCACCAGATTGAATTGCTTTCCCTGGCCGGCTCGCTCTCCGGATCTTTCACCGATAGAAAACATATGGTCCATGGTTGCTCAACGATTGACCCAGATTTCACCCCCAGCTGCCACACCAGATCAACTTTGGCAACGTGTGGAAGCTGCTCGGTCTGCTGTATCCCAAGAACACATCCAAAGTCTCTTTGAATCTATTCCAATAATGGCGGCTACTCTGGCTACTGATTCTGACAGGAAACCCATTTTACAGAAGTCTATAAATTTAATCATTTGATATTTGGTCAACATATTATCTACAAAATATATTTTGTTGTGCTATCTCTTGTCTTTCTTGGTGTTGCATTTACGGTGGCCAGCAGTGTATTTCAAATTCAGAATTTTATATTTGATATTTATCATAATTATTATAACTACTTCTTTCATATTCAAGGTATATTTCATTTAAATTCTTAAAAGGGAGAAGGGGATAATATTTCACAAAAGAAAGATATCGAAGTTTTTTTTACAGGAAACAGACAGCAAAAAGGACAATTTTTGTCTTGATTTAGATTATTGCATTTTGGTTTAGAACGTATTTAGAGAGAGAGAAGGTGCAATTATAAATTTTACCTAAATTAAAATAGGAGCTTAAAACCGCATTTGACTCCTCAATTCTCAAGTGATTTTTTCTAAATAAATTCAAATCTTACCCCCTCTCCCCTTTTTAAATTTCTATCGTTAAATTTTTATTCATATTTATTCGTCATTAACAAATGTTATTTGATAATTATCAAGTTGTCTTCTATGAAAGTGATACTTTTCTAATTTGATAAGAATGAACTTTTATTTTCTCAGTAAACTTTAGTCTCTGCTTTCTGATAACTTTCTGAAATGAATTCTTGAAATAATATTATTTTTAGATGTTTCTGACTCAGATGCTTCAAATGAGACCTTATGTAAATTAGATTTCAAATAACTCAATCCAAAAAAAATCATCCAAATCTGAATATTTTCAATGAAGTAATTGATTCATCAGTATTTTAATGAATTAGAATTCGCGCGAGATGATATTTCAGTTCTCATTATGTATTTTATTCTACAATGATACAAGTAGCACAGTTCTCCTATAAGATTTCATTCTAAGAACACCTTCACTTCTATGCTGAAGCATGGAGGTGGAGGAGTTCATGTTCCACATAAATTCATGGGATTAAACTCCTTATTTTTTCATTTACAAGCTATTATAGACCCATCGGAACCACAAATGTTGAATTATCTACCATCCCAATCAATTTGCTGTCAATTTTGAATTTTCTGAAACTTAATTCCAAGAATCTAGTTGGATCAATAAAATATGGAGGTGGAAGTGTTCTTGCGTAGGGGTGTAAATAGGCCACAGAATTAGGTAATTTTGTTGATATTGTGAATCATGAACTCTATTTAAATATTTTAAAGAGAAATTTTAAATTATCCGTCCAAAATTTGGATATGGAAACGAATTAATTTTTTAGCAGGGTAATGACGCCAAGCGCACTGCTCTCAATGTACACCACTGGTGTCTTTATAACTGTCGCCAAATTATGAAAACACCTCTTTAATCACTTTATTTAGCCCAATAGAACATATTTGGTGATATTTTGATGTAAAAAGAAAACATGACAAGTAAACACAAAATGTGAAGTAAAAACAATAATTACAGAAGAATGGAGGAAAATCGATGCAGAACTTACAAAAATCTGATTAAATATATACCAAGACGCTTAAAAGTCGTTGAGGATACTAAAAGATATCCTACTAAGTACTAAATCAAGAAAGAAATACAATATTTAAAGCTAAGTTGAGATTTTTGTTAAGTGTACGAAGACTTTTGTGGCGTAATTTTTAGTAGCTTTTTGGATTATTAATTTTTTTAAAAAATAGTTATACTATTTTTAAAAAAATTAACTAGTATGTCATTCTATTAAGAACAAGTTGCAGATATCATAAAAAAATTACAGTTACAATATATTAATTTTTATTAGTCGAAAACATTAAATGTTATAAGAAATTGCTAGTGTATGAACACTTTTGTGGCCCACTGTATTTTTCTACTTCTTCTAATAAAGTCATTGATTTCATCATTCAACATGCTATTTTATAGGACGTGCTGAGCATCAGACATTCATAATCATCATTTCAGTGTATATTTTATTTTTCACAGCATGGTTTTAAATTTAACATTCACATTAGTACAGCTGTGTAAAAAGTTTAACATTTTAAAAAGCAGATATTTTATATTAGAACAAAAAAGAAAAAACCGTGATGACTCATTTTTAACTCTGTAAGAACAAACGATTCTTTTTTTGCTGCTATCGCAACAAGCGTTGTCATAGCAACCAGAACAAAAATAAAATGCTAGTGTGGTACTAAGAAAGTTATACACAACATTAAGATAAAATAAAAATAAAAAACGATATTTGCTGTTTTTTTAAAAGACTTGTATCAGTTCACAAGTTACAACAGACATTCGAATATTAAAATCATTAATATTATAATTAACATTGAAATAACTTTCAGTTTTTGCAATTGATTTATAAATGACTTATTTTAATAACAGTTTTATTTCAATAAAATTGTTGATGATTTAGTAAACAGGATGAAAATGAATTTGTGCAGTATTTTTGAAATTCACATAATTAATTTCTGGTTAAACAATTTACCTTATTGAAAATTCCTATATATATATAATGAAGTTTTTAAATTTATTACTATTTAAAAGTAGTACGTAACACAAACACAAAACTCTCATGAAAAATTTTGTTGAAGTATTAGTTAAAAGAAAAATGATTTAGAGAACATAATATTTTTCCTGTGTGTGTGTCTGTCTTATTTTATAGATTTATAGAATGTATTTTTGGAAAAAATGTTTTAATGGTTAAAATAACATAAACAAAATGTACATCGATTTGTCATAATGCAAAAAATAAACGCGATATAATTTTTTTAAGAGCTTGAATACCCATTTTTCTTACAAAACTTATTCAAATTTCTTCCTGAGCATTTCTACTCGCCACGGTAACACCCAAAACTGATTCTAATTAGAAATTAGCCATTACTTTTACTTAATTTAGTATCATCTCTTGTGTATACCATGGCGTACAATGCTACGAATTTTCTTAGAGTACATAATATACTAATCATACTCTTTCATCATAAGTTACATAAAAGAAACGTTGAGAATAAATAGTTAGAGTAAATTTTATAAAAATTAAGTTGCAATTTTTTTCACTTTTGAAGCTACAAAAAACCCCAGCAAAAATACGTTTTAATAGTTTTTCTACAGGTACAATTACCGAAAATATCAATTTAAGCATTTTTGTTTCAGGAAAATCATACATTTATGGCAAAAACAAAATTTTGTTTTCTGTATTTTTTTTAAATATAAAAACACATTTTAGCTAATAAAATTTTTTTAAAAAAGCAATATTTATTCATAAAACTTCCTGAATTATTTTTTTACTATTATTTTTTATTCATCACTCTCTTCCTAATTTCTTAAGACATTGACTTAAAATTTATTTTTAAATGGATTGAAAAAAAACTAACATATCCCCTGAGAAATGAACATTACTGTAATCATTTATTTACATTTAAATTTCTTATTTGATAAAAAACTTTGGATATATTAATCGCAATCGTTGAGTAAGTGGATTAAGTGAAATCTTTCAAAATTCAGAATATCCGTAATACTTGTCAAAGTAGTAACAAAACAGACTTTGAACAGTAAATGTATGAAATATCTCAAAGTAACTTCACGTAAAGCATTTCTTAACTTATCATTTTGTTTTAGTACATTCATAAAATCTAAGTAGGGTTATTCACACATACATAATAATTCATTATATCGCAAAACAAATTTCGATGTATTTAATTCATATTACGTAAACATTTTTTGACACAACAGAAATAATTTATGCTATGCATCATATTGAACAAAATCATTCTTTGCTTTATTTTTAATAAAATTATGTGTGAAAGTAAAACAATACTTATTCTGCATGTTGTATGAAGAAACAATGCATTTATTTGAAACATTGAATATTTATTCGGATTTGGTGAATCTATCACATGTTAAGGTTACTCAGACGTTATAGTGGTTAGTGAAGCTGACTCCTTAGCCCAGATGTTTCTAAATGTGTATTATACCTGTGTTACACTCTTGTATGCCTGGAGACGCTCTAAACATTCATCGAGCCGAAAGTCCTCTAGAGAGGTTGGTGGTAGGGAAGAAGGTGAGACTTCTTGCCCCTTCTAAAAGGGTATTCTCCTTCAAAATTTGGGTGGAATGGAGGAAAAACATACTATCACTTACATCAGAGATTTCCAAAATTTTTAACCCACGGAACCCTTTTTATAGTCAAAACTTGCCCTCAGACCCCTTTTTAAAGACAAAACTACCAAGTGAAAAAGCTACATAAATGCATAGTATAAAAATTACAAATTAAAAAAAACATTTTGTGAAGATGCTTTGAGTGTATTTATGTCCATCTCAATATTTGTGAGTAACAACCGCAAACCCACGAAGCACTAGTTTTTATAGTCGGTTTTTTCTTTTTTTTTGTGATGGGGTTTTCTACAGCACTGAATCCCCTTTCTACCAAATTGAAGACGTGAAAGTAGTCAACAACTTCTGTACAATAGCCCATAAAGCGGGATATAAAATCGGAATCCTTTTTTGTAACCATAATTTGTGCTATCCTTGTGCAAACATTGGTTTAAGTCACTCATTTGTAAATATTTCAATATGCTCCTGTATTGCTATGGATTCATCTGTGTTTGGGATCTGAGTTAGTCTAAGCCCAAATTATTGTTATTTATTTAAATTTCTGTAAAAAATGGATCAAATTTTTTATTTTTATATTAAACTTTGTGCGGACTCTTGGCGTTGTTCAGGGACTCCTAAATCAATTTTAATTTTCCACAGACCCCTTGAATAACATTGGGGAGCCCTGGGGTTCCATAGGGACCACTTTGGGAAACACTGACTTATATGGTGCTTAAGGTTGTGGCGGAAACGACAGACATATTCTAGTTCCCTTACCAAGATGAATTTCGTAAGCCTCGGTGGGGTGGCAGTGGTAACAAGAAGAAAACACGATTTTGTATTAACACTTATTGAATACACACATATATATGATAAATTTAATACATATATGATAAATTTAAATTATGTGCTAACATTTTTGATTTGTAAATTATATCCTGTGAAAGACATTAACTTTTTCGGCAACAAGAACGTATTGCTGTGTCTCCCAGAAGCGAAAAAAAAAATGCACCTTTTTCAGCTAGACCAAATGTAAAACAAAACGTTGATAATAACTCTTGGCAATCTACATGTAAACATTAAACAAATTTAAGCATTAAAACTTAACCGTCCCACTATTATAACTCGGAGACCACCATAGAATCTACTACAAAACCATTTCCATGTTTTCTCCTGCGCTCTCCTCCTCCTCTTTCCAGAGTCAATATTTAAATTTTTAGGACAATATCAGTCATTTTCACTGTATTCAAGCTTTTTACTTTATTGCAAAGATTCAGAGAAATCTTTTTTTTTTTTAATAATTTTCATTTAAGGTATTCGACTACGTTCGGAATCTGATTTTAAAAAAGCGCATAAATGGATAATTTTCATGATATTTAGTGTCACTTAGATTGGAATACATATATAAAAGTGTTTTAAGGACATTTTGGCAAAAAAAATTATTTAAATACAATATTTCGGCAAAAATTTAACTTAGAATAACCTTTTTTCAAAATGTGAAAAATGCTTTTATTATAATAATATTTTGCCTGTATATAACTCAGACCTCTGTACAGAGGCTCAACTATGGGTTTTGAAAAATTCACATTATTTTCAGAGTTACCACCAATTGAAATATTTCTCGGCGTTTTTTTCTTAAAATTTCTCCTCTCTGTTGTCGTAAAACATGGATAAACCCACTTCTAAGTTATATATTTCAAGAATTCTAATTAAGCCTCTGTAAAGAGGTCTGAGCTGTATACAGGCAAAATATTATTATAATAGAAGCATTTTTCACAAAAGGAGAATATTTTAAAACTTGGTCATTCTATGTTCATTTTTTGTCAAAATATTGTACTTAAATAAATTCTATTGTTATACTATTCTTAAAACAATTTTATATACATTTTTAATCTAAATGACACTAAATATCATAAATATTATCCAATTTATAAGCTTTTGCAAAATCAAGGTTTCGAACGTAGTCGGATACCTTAAGTGCAAAATTAAGTGCTGAAACATTAGAAGAATACATGCCTAGTAAAACAATTTAAATCACACGTTGAGCGATCACTCCCTCCACCATCTAATGTCTAATTTAACTTAGTGGACTGCTATTGGAACGGCGGTGCACAAATTTTGTGTATTAGTGTTATGAAACTTAGTGAAGAAATTTAGTATTCTAAGGTTTTTATATTAATGCTGAAAGACGATTATTAATTTTTCATTCATGTAACTATGATTTATGAAAAGTATAATCATATTGAAAATGTCTATTAAGCATGTTAAAATGGTAATGATTACAAATAATCACATTATTATACCAGGCATTTTAACAATATAAAAATAATGGAAATTTTGAGAAATATATTTACAATTCCATATTATGTTTTATAATTTTGTTAATTCTTTTAGGAAAATTTGTATTACATTCAGTAAAGGCTTATAGAGGCAGTTTATATTTAATACATTTTTTTGTGATATAATTTCCCAAACCTCAGACAGTTTGACTTCCTAGAGTTAAATTGTTATCCGAGATCATTAGTACATGCTTGTAGTAAACAGTAATCCCAGTAATTACATGATAGTGATGTTCATTAGTGTATTCTTCATAGTTAAAACACCGAATAGTTCTTGTAAAGTTTTTATGTCCGATATCTTAAAATCAAGATTGCCTGTACTTCCTTTTATTTAAGAATGCATGAAATATTTACCGGAAAATCCGGCGTATTATGCCGCACCAGCGTATAACGCGCATCTATACTTTAAGGTATCCGACTACGTTCGGAACCATGATTTTAAAAAAGCGCATAAATGTATAATTTTCATGATATTTAGTGTCACTTAGATTAGAATACATGTATAAAATTGTTTTAAGGACATTAAGACAAAAAAAATTTTTTTTAAATACAATATTTTGGCAAAAAATTAACTTAGAATAACCTTTTTTCCAAATGTTCTCCTTTTGTAAAAAATGCTTCTATTGTATTAATATTTTGCCTGTATATAGCTCAGACTTCTGTACAGAGGATTAATAACGAGTTTTGAAAAATTCACATTATTTTCAGAGTTACAACTATTTGAAATAATTATCGGCGTTTTTTTCTTAAAATTTCTCCCTTCTGTTGTTTTCCTAAAACATGGATAAACCGACTTCTAATTTATGCGTTTCAAAAATTCTAGTTGAGCCTCTGTACAGAGGTCTGAGCTAAAAACAGGCAAAATATTAATACAATAGAAGCATTTTTTACAAAAGGAGAACATTTGGAAAAAAGTTATTCTAAGTTAATTTTTTGCCAAAATATTGTATTTGAATAAATTTTTTTTGTCATAAAACGATTTTATACATGTATTCTAATCTAAGTGACACTAAATATCATAAATATTATTCATTTACACGCTTTTGAAAAAATCACGGTTCCGAACGTAGTCGGATACCTTAACCTGCATATTCTATAATTTTTAGGTATATTCGCCGTATAACGAGCTCCCTCTTTTTTCCGAAGAAACCTGAAATGTACGTGTGCAATGTTTTTATGGTTTTAAGTCTTTTATTCTAGGTATTATTCCAGGCTTTTGAAAAGAATAGTATATTTCTAGATCAACAGCTCTTTAAATTAACAAGGTATGTCATTTCTTTAAAAAAAAAAAAGCATTTCGATATTTGTAGAAGTCTAATTATTTCTTATGTTCATCCTTTCTTTATTTTTAAAGCTATCATTTGTATACCTGTGTATAACGCACACTCGTAAACTTCGATCGTAATTTTGATGAAAACGACATTTTTTTACTTCAAATTTTAAATAGTTGAATTTTCAGCTTTCTAAAAATACCTTACTTTTGTTTGTTCTTCAATTATTTACGAAGTTATAGCAGTTTTTATGTCAAGAGTGAGCAGCAAAAACGAAACCGGAAGTGTTTGCATTTTAATACTTTTTTACACTTTTTTGGTGTTTTATCGAATTTATTTAAAAAATATTAGCTTAAGTGATGTAATGAGGGACATGGTGATATTTTTAAAAAAAATAGTTTAATAGTTTTTAGTAAAATTTGGCAAATAAATTCGTACATTTTTTTTTTTTGTTATTTTTCGAATTTCTTATGCCCTTGCTTCTGGATATTTTGCTTCATATTTAACTTTTTTATAAATATTTGATAGAAAACTGTGTTCTTAAAGACAAAATATTAATTAATTATGCCTAAAGCAAGATCTGGGATGTATAAGAAGCTCCGATTTAATGGAATTAACTTCATCATTAGTACTAGCAGTAATGAGAATGTTGACACAGCTAATCCGAATAATACTTTGTCAGCTGGTGACAAAAAGTTGAAATCTATTCATAAAAGATTCGAAATTTATTCAGAGAGCCTTTTTCAGTAACATTTTATGGTGTATTTTACTTAAAGGTATATTTATTAAACTTGAAACATTTCGCTTAGGAGCATTATTAACGTTAATTCCTTTTAATTTGTGACAAACTGGTTTATTATCATTAATTAAAAATGCAAATTCTTCCTTTCCTAAGATCTTGTACATGGATTTGTAAAATTTGATCTGGAACGCATTTTAACTTCTGCGTGACATACCCCTGGAATTTCGAAAATTTTCTCGGAAAAAAGAAAACCTGCATGGAAAATAAAATTACTAAGGATGAAAAAAAAGCAAAGTGTATTCATATGGAGGGTTCAAAAGCTGTTCTTTATATGCTTTTTATTTTAATTCCCTATAATCTTTGTGATAAGCAATATTTTTTTAAAAAAGAAATTTTCCTGGATATTTATTGATATTTACATATTTCTTAAGCTCTAAGATACATAAATACTATTTTTTTCCATATAAAAATTATTATTTTTTAATGTAATAAAGTTTTTCTAATGTGCTTTTTATGTCTCTAATTTGTATTTAAAAAAACTATGCATTAAGACGTCAAGAAAAGCTTTTTTGACTCTATAAAAATGGTAACAAAATTAAAAAAAAAGAATTTGAAACAAATATATAATACTGATATGTGTTTATAAGAGGTTTATTCATTTGATATAGATAGGTTTTAGGCTGTTTTAGTTGTATGGTTTTTTAAGGTTTTGATTTTAAATCTTTAAATGCGTTTTTCACCGAAACAGATTTTTCCATGTTTTATCGCACGGCAAACATGATATCTCAAAAAGTTTTTGAGATAATTGCATGAAATTTTGCATCATTGTTTATTATTATAATGTGCATGTTGTGAAATAGATATTAAGGAAAAATGATATAATTACATTTTTTATGATTGTTTTTCTTTGTGGTAAATGCAAAATTTTTGAAAAAATTTCTTTTTGTGCACTTTTTGACCCCTAATTTTGTGATAATTGGAAAATTTTCAAAGATGATAAATCAAAACATAGGTAACTGCTTTCTGAATAAAACTCTAAGAACTTTTTTTATTTCACGTGTTAGAATTTATTTTACAGAGTTTGCCGTGATGTGCAAAAAATGCCTAATTTTAACCAAAATTCTTGCAACTTGCAAAGGCTGCAACTAAGCGCAAAATTGACATTGACGTTAATATTCCTAAATCGTTTTACAAGAGGATTACGAAAGAAAGAATGGTGAAGTTTTGGAACCAAGAATATCTCATTTCTAATAAAGGGAGCATAACAAGGAAATTTTTTCCAACCATTAATAAGAGACTGTCATGCCATCATTTTTACACTAACTACAAAATAACCCAATTTCTCACTGGTCATGGTAATTTGAAAAGCTACTTGAACAAGCTACTATTTAGTTCCGTCATCTTCCTGTGATTGTAATATTGGAGGCGAGGAAAATGTAGAACATGTGCTCCTTCTGTGTTCCAAGTTTGCCAGAGAAAGAAAGATCCTAAGAGTGGCTTTCAAGGGACTTAATACAAATTGGCCTCCAAATTTTCACCAACTTCTTTCCGCCAGAAATGCTTTCAAAAATTTCTGTGAATTTGTTGTAAATATTTGTATTTCTTCTTAACCTCAATATTTTTTTTATTTTTTTGTTTCCCCTGAATGTGTGTTTAATACTTACTTCTGTAAGCCCCGTGTGATACTTTGTGGTGCACGGGATTTTATAATTGTTTTCAATAAAAAAAATACTTTCTTCTTAATGCTATGCACTTTAAAATAAGTAAAATATACACTGTAGAAACTTAACCCCAAACCAAGAGATTTTACGTCCATACGTTTAAAATTAGCCTTTTTTTAAATTCTTTTTTTAAAATGAATAGTGCTTTTAGTTTTCTGTCGTCTTAAGAATATGATTTGAAGTATTGAAAAAAATTTAACGGATTTTCCATATACAAATTCCTTGAAGCTAAGACACTTTTCTTTCTTTCGTTGGTATTTTTTCATACAAAGGGAACTATGAAAAAAATAATCTCTTTAAAGAAAAGAAAAACATGCAATAAAAATGTTACGTGTGCTTAAATTGACATTTCCCTTGGGAGTACTCTCGATTGCTGTCACATGCAACAATTCCAGAGGAATGTGTATAAGAATTTCTCGAAAAAAGGTTCATGCCAAAAGAACTAAATCGTAATCATTCAGATACGGAAATTTTAAATGTTCATATACGTGACTTCTGGCATTCTTTGTTATCTACCGGAAATTGAAGTGACTTTAAGATGTCAGATGGAAATTTCGATTTTAATACTTGTCAAATGAACAAAAATGTCAGATTCTTACGAAATATTACAAAAATTATTACAACAAAATATAACAAAATTACATTTTCTTACAAAAATATATTGAAAACTTTTTTTCTTTCTTATTTTTAATTCAGTTATAATTAAACAAAAAATGAGTTTAAAGCGACTTTTGAGCAGTATTTCAAAAATTGTTCTCGCAACTAGTCAGGCACCTTAACATGAAAGTCTTCTCCAAAATTTTACCTTTTTTCTTTGAAAGAAGAAACTACGTCTACTTTTACTTCTAGATATCCTACTCATTTCATTACTTTATTATTTTTACAGTTATGACAAAATTATTCTTTATTATTTTGTCTTATTATATTTGTGTTGTGTTTTTATATATATATCATGCTATACATTAAATCTACAGGATATATACACTGCTGGCCACCGTAAATGCAACACCCTGAAGGAAGCATGCAAATAACATGAAATTTACAACATGCATTAGCGGAGCTGAGATATGCAAATGATTAGAATTGCAGCGCAGACACACATCACGCGCACCTGTGGCGCCACCTCAAAGCGCTATTTACTGCTTGGAGATTTCGACGATTTCAAGTTCCGCAATTGTGTTTTTCTTGTGGTTGTTTCAAAAAACGATCAGTTACGTCTCGTAAAAAACAACGATCAGCTTTTGATCAAGTATCCGAGTTCGACAGAAGAAGGATAGTGGCCTACCGAAATTGTGGATTATCTTTCAGGGAAATCGGTAGTCGTGTTGGACGAAACCAAACAACTGTAATGCGGATATGTGACCGTTGGATGCAGGAGGATGCGACGGACAGACGTGGTCGATCGCATCCACCTCAGTGAACCACTTCACGTGAGGACAGACAATTTGTGCGCATGGCAGTGATGGATCGCTTAGTCACATCACGGACCATAGCACAGCACATTGAGTCTGTAATGCATCATTCAGTGTCTGTGCGAACCATTCGACGCCGTTTACAGCAGAGTGGTTTGTCCGCAAGACGTCCATTGATTGGTCTACCCTTGACGCAGAACCACAGATGTCTCCGCCGCCAATGGTGCGATGAAAGAAGGATGTGGGCGGCAGAATGGAATGAAGTTGTCTTTACTGACGAGTCACGCATCTGTCTGCAACACCACGATGGTCGGATTCGAGTCTGGAGACACCGTGGAGAAAGGATGCTGAACAGCTGCGTTATGCACTGCTCCACTGGTCCTGCACCGTATGGGGCGGTATTGGATATCACTCTCGCACTCCTCTAGTACGCATTGCCGGTACTTTAAACAACCAGCGCTACATCTCCGAAGTGTTGGAGCCAGTTGTCCTTCCTTATCTTCAGGGTTTGGCCACAGCCATATTTCAACAGGATGATGCACGACCACACGTAGCACGCATTGTCCAAAGGTTCTTCATCAATCACCAGATTGAATTGCTTCCCTGTCCGGCTCGCTCTCCGGATCTTTCGCCGATAGAAAACATGTGGCCCATGGTTGTTCAACGATTGACACAGATTACACCCCCAGCTGCCACACCAGATCAACTTTGGCAACGTGTGGAAGCTGCTTGGTCTGCTGTACCCCAAGAACACATCCAAAGTCTCTTTGAATCAATGCCGAGGCGTGTGGCAGCGGTGATCACCACCAATGGCGGCTACTCTGGCAGGAACCACACTTCACAGAAGTCTATAAATTTAATCTTTTGATACTTGTTCAACATGTTATCTACAAAATAAATTTTGTTGTGCTCTCTCTTGTCTTTCTTAGTGTTGCATTTACGGTGGCCACAGCAGTGTAATATTATAAGGTTTTGTATAGCAATATTTTCCATCACAATCTGCATTTAATAAACAATTTTGATGACGGAAAGATCTACATTTTCAAAACCACATTTTTCAAAATGTTTTAATTCTGTTTTATGTGAATTTCTTATACAGTAGATTTTATTTTGTTACATGATGAATAGAAAAAAATAAAAATAGGGATTTTAAATTGTTTTATCTGATTTTTTAATTTTGAAAATATTTAAAAATATAGAGGAAAATTTTAAAATTTGATGTATACAGAATGCAGACATTGGAAAAGGAAAAACTAATTATTTATGGAATATTTTGGAATTTTAAGAACACCGTATTATAAACATATACATGAGTTACAATGCCACAAATTTTTATAAAAATTGAGGCATTTTTTTCCTGTCTGAAAATGTGCTCCACGTTAAGGTATCCGATTACCCTAAAATCATGATTTTTTAAAAATGACAATTTTTCTTACGATTTTATTTTATAGGCCATTTCATTAGCATCATAAAAATACCAAGTTTTTTATTTTCCATTCACTAGAACAAAAACTACAAGTGTTTTAGTAAAAGCAGATGCCTTTACTTTACATAAGATGTCAAACTTTAAAATGCGTTTTACTCGAAATGTGTATTTTTCGAAATGCTCAAACGGGGACAGCTATTACTCAAAAATTTTTTAAATAATTTGCTAAAATTTTTTGTTTATGTTCTGTATAACACTAGAAGTGTTTTAACCATTAGATTTATCAATCACTGTTTTATTACAAAGTTTACAGTTCCTTATGTGAATATAATCACTTTCATATAATAACTAAGATAAAGTGCTGTATTTTTTGTAAAAATTAAAATATCTCTTATCCTGAAGGTCATTTCAAAAAGGAACCGCAAAGTAATACTTCGAAATTGAAAAATTGAGAATTTGTTCATTTAATATTTGTACAGAATGTACCCGTTTATGTAATTTTTTGTCAATTTGTTCCCCTTTTAGTAGTAATAATTTATTTTTCTCATTTTAATTTTAGCCTTTTATTCTTAAAATGTACTAAATAAATCTAAAAACCACAAAAAAATCTCCATATCTCCATTTTTTTTAAAAAAAAAGGTTTTTGCTTGTAGTCTGATATCTTGTTGACGCTCTTGTACATATGGCGAAAACAGCCATAAGAGGAATTTATCCAATTCAGATTGTTTTCCCATCTCATGGTTAAAGGTGCAGAGCAAAATGGGAGGTGTTGCTATGACAACCGGATGACGTTTATTCCCAGGACTGGATCGATATTTGGCCTCCCACGTGTCTATTCGGAGAACTGCGAAATGGAAAATAATTCTGAGAAAGGATTTCGAGAAAATTTTACGAAGGAACTAAAATGGAAAGCGCGCTTAGCAACATGGTCCGAATATATAATCGATTCAAATTTTTATAAGACTATTTCATAAATGGCTTTAAAAACATTATAAGCTGACCGAAAATGCTTTAAAATTACTTAAATATACCATTCAGTTTAAAGAACTAATGAATGATAGTAACAGAGTTTTAGATTGAATTATCGATTTATCGTCGCATGTGGCGACAGGTCAAAGTCTTAACACGAAATAATTTTAGAAATGCGAAAAATCGATCAATATGAAAAATGTTGAATTAGATTTGATTCTGATGCTCACGAAGAATGAAATAATCGTTTTGTAACGTTATTAGCAGAAATTAAGCTCTTTTTAATTAAAAAGGCAATAGTTTCAATGAATTGCCCAATATACATTGGTTAAAAATGTCTTTATGTGACATCACTCAGAATTTTATTGCACTGAATAAAAAACTTTCAGGGCATGGACTTATGTTTTAACGATGGTTGAAAATATTAATGACGGAACTTGGGCAACATTACTAAGGATTTTGAACTGAAAATGATGAACTATTTCAATAACAAAAACATTTCCAAAAATAATAATTTTTGAAAACTCCGTTGACATTCAAGAAAGTGTAATTATAAATATTTAATGATTATGCAGGAAATAAAACAAGCTTTTGAGGAGAGATTCAATCATTTTAAAAGTTTGGAAAATTCATTTCACTTTATTCAATTCCTACTATTTGCTCACTCTCTCTCTCCCTATATATATTTATTTATACATATATTTATCTTGTTCAAATTTTCAATCGTTCATAAAATACTTTCAATTCATCCATTCAAGCTCAGATAAATTTTTTTTAAACTTGTAGTGGATGACACGATGTTAAAACAGTTTTTTCAAGTATTAATTCATTAATTACCGGTTAATTAATTAAATTAGTTGACGGTTTTCGACGCCAACTTAGATTTGTCTCCATTGTTGTAACAATATAACTGTTAAAACAATGACAAAAGTTGTCGTCGAAAACCGGTTTTTCAGCCAAACTAGCCAAACCGAGTGTGCATTGTTACAACAATGCAGACAAATCATACTCTTTTTTTCAATTCCTCTCCTATTAGTTCACTCTCCCTATATATAAATATATAATATATATATACAGTTGAACCTGTTTTTGTGCGGTTGATAAAAACCGCATAAAAATAAACGCAAAAGAAAAAAAAATATTCGAAATTTTCATGAATTCTTACATATAACAAGCCAATTTGTCGAAATACTGCAATTTTTTTTTTATGCGGTCACACAAAAATAAAATCGCATAAAAAAGGACCGCAGAAAAAAAGGCTCTACTGTATATATCTTATTCGAATTTTCAATCGTTTATAAACTACTTTCTATTCATCCATTCAAAGTAGGAATTGACTTAAATTTTTTTTTTTTAAATTACTTGCTACTCGTTAAGCTAATTGAATTTTAAAGAGATGTTTTGTTTTAAAAATACTCAGTTATAAATTTTTAAACTTAGTTCTGGTGCAAATGATTATTATTGATCCACGAGATAGTACTAAAAAAATATGAACAGAATTTGATCCACGCGTCTCCAAAAGGTTCACCATCCCTGTATTATAATACTATAATCAAATAGGAGATGAATAAAATGCAAAATGAAAACATTGTATAGTGCTTAATTTCAACTCTCCTCGGAGACCACCATAGGATCTACTACAAAACCATTTTCCAAATTTTCTCCCGCGCTCTCCTCCTCCCTCAAGTGTCACTATTTAAATTTTTAGGACAATATCAATCATTTTCTGTGCATTCAAGCTTTTCAGTTAACTGACAAAGATTCAAGAGAAAACTTTTTCTTGTAATAATTTTCATTCAAGTACAAAATATTGGTCAATCATTGTAAGAAGAATACATGCCTAGTAAAATAGTTCAAAGTAATAATCTTTAAGTTCACAAGGTATGTCATTTCTTTAAAAAAGAACATTTCGATATTTGTAGAAGTCAAATTATTTTTCATGCTCATCTGTTTTTTTTTTATTTTTAAAGCTATCATTTTTACACCCAGTGTATAGCGTACACCCGTAAATTTCGTTCTTATTTTTTTGCATTAAAAGTGTGCGTTACACACCGGATTTTAGGGTAATTTTCCTAACATGAAAGTCTATCCAAAATTTTTTACCTTTTTCTTTGAAAGAATCTGCGTCTACTTTTACTTCTAGATATCCTACTCATTTCATTACGTTATAATTATTACGGTTATGACAAAATTATTCTTTATTATTTTGTCTCATTATTTGTGATATTTTTGTTATCCTGGGATACATTGAATCTACAGCAGGGGTACTCAACCTTTTTTTCTGCTGGGCCGCATACATATGTCAGCTATTTCACACGGGCTGCAATATGAGGATAAATGAGGGGGGGGTAGGAGAAAGGCTTTAAGACCAAGATAACATTGGAAATTTAACATGTGGAAAATTGATCAAAATATTATAACTCCTGCTTTGCTTCTTTTAAATATTATTTTTATTTTTGTCACTAACACTAAATTAGAAGCATTTAAAAAACATTCCTTCATAATTTCTGCATCAGTAAACCCTGTGTAACCCCTGTGATATTACCACTCACAAAACACTTTATTGCTGTTGCAAAGATTATTCAAAAAGCCTATTTATAACCTCTTGAAAGAGATCTTCGAGGAAAAGTATCATTGAATGATTCCTGTTTATTGGTATTTTTTAAATACAGCACTTTCGTGCCAAATCAAACAACTACTGATCCATGTTTGTTTTTCACTACAATATAGTCAACCTCCCAATCGTCTTCAAACGATATATTTTCTTCGAATATTTTTCGCTTGCAAGGTATGAAAGATAATTAAAAATTAGTTCCACTCATAAAATTGTCGCTACTCCACTGCTGTCTGTTACCATTAATCGTAACCGTTCAAAAAAAGAAAAAGAATATCAATTCGTACCCACACGACACCGACAGCAAAATTGATATAGTTGATTTTTGACAAAGAATTTCCCCCCAAATTTTTTATACAATGTTCTCAAAAAAGTGAATTTCTCAGAGCAATGGGTCATGGCCGAACCACTTAAAAAGGCTCGGTGGGCGCATGTGGCCCCCGGGCCACAGGTTGAGTATCACTGAAATAGACCATGTGACCCATAATATCATTCTAGTTTGACACTCTTCATGTAATGCATCACGCAAAAAAAGTAATTTTAATAAATGCTTGGTATTATAAGAATTCATACTATAACAAGGAAAATGTATCAAATACTTTTATCATTCTTCGAAAGGTTAAGAAAAATATATAATAATAATAACTAAGCAAAACTAATTAAACTAAGAGTAAATTGAATGCAGTTGGACCCCGATTTAACGAATTCATCGAGACCTAACATTTGGTTCGTTAATTCGGGGTTGGTTATTCGTTATATTGAGGTCCAAACAAAATGCATTTTTTGTTTGAACTTTCCTTTTGGAAATTTATAAAAAGCAACTGCACAAAAATATACACATACTTAGAAATTAAACACTTTATATTTAATCTCTAAAGATACTATTAGTGAATAATTACGCAGCAGTTAATAGCAAAATTTTAAAATACAGACTCATAGATGTTTGACAATCTTTTTGATTCTTGACTCGAAAGAGATCTTTTACGACTTAATACAGAGAAGAAATGACTGTGTCATTTACATCCTGTTAGGCCGTGAGTAACCTAGTGGTTAGAGCACCAGACTCCGGACCGGAAGGCCTGGGTTCGATGCCCGTACCGCCAAATACCCTCCAAGTACACGCACGTGCTCGTTAAATCAGTGGGTCTGAAAGTCTTGTGGGCTGAATCACGAGTGCAGGGAACTGGAGAAAATTTCCCTTCAATTCAGTTCCATGCCTAAATTGTGGAGGTGTAGATAGGTGGTGTCGCCATCTATCGTTCCTTCGGGAATTTCTCCGAGCTAAATCGTACTGTCACCTGTATGGTGCTCAAGGCTTAGAGCCAACGACAGGCGTATATCTAGCCCATTGCCACGATGAATTTCGTGGGCCTCGATCTGACTATGTCAAGCAGGTGGCATGAGCAACAACAACAACAACATCCTGTTGCATAAGACATATTTTTACAGTTTTCAAACAAACAGTTTCACAGTTCCATTAAAAAATGTTACAATTTTGATAGGAGTTTTTCATTACCAGTTTCTACATCAAAATCTCGTTGGCTCCGACAAATGAGCTATTTTCTCAATTTCAGTTACACAGATAGGCAATCCGTCATGTGAAATATAACATAATCGTTAAAATCTTAAAATATCCCCTGCGTTGTGGAGTAGGATGAGATGAGAAAGGAATTTCCTGGCCTTCTCAAAACTCACATGATAGGTTACACTCATGACTCTTGCATACAAGTGAAGCTTATAAAAGGGTGTTAAAAATATCGAATCTCTTGATACAAATTAATAAGAAAAAGTTTTCCAGCTGTTGAAATAGTTCGCTAATTCGGGGTTTATTATTCGTTGAATAGGGGTTTTTGCTTCATTTTAATCGAGGAAAATTTCGTTAAATTGGGGCTTGACTGTATATTTAAAGTTATGAATTATGTCTTTTTTTATCTAATTTTTTGCATTCACTTTTATGCCATCCTATTTAACACTGTTTGGGCTTGTAAAAAATGCACTTTTAGCAAGTTTACTAAAAGTATTGATTTTTTCCTATTTTTTTTTTGATTTTGCAAGAATAAATGAACTCGCACAGGTTAATCCACCTTACGAGAGATTTTTTTTTGTCAATACCAGAAGTATTTTATCCATTTGTTTTCATCCACGACACCAAGTCCTTTGTTTATATTATGCTGTCATTCAAATTTGCCATATAGTTTGATAATTTGATTTTTTTTTCTTTTAACAAAGCTCCACTTTTATTTCAAATATTAATTTTTCAAGTGCAGGATGATAGAAAAGAGTTTTAACTGAATTCCAGACAGAAATCACAGTATTGTTTATTTCTTTCTCGTATAACTCATTCAGACTTGTGCTTGCATTTTTGTTTCAAATTTATTTGAATTTACTAAATTACTCAAATACTTACAACTCTAAATTTACTCAAATTTTTTGATTTTAATGAAACAAATACAGTCGGACCTCTATATAATGAAGTCGCTAAATCCCGAAAAAAAGTATGTTATATAGAAAATTCGTTATATAGAGGTTCATCTTTCAATATACTTTTTTAACCGCATAAAACAATTTTAAATTCATAAACACTATATATTAGATTGGGGAAAAAGAAATCCATTATTTTTGCATGAAATTCAAAACTTTATTTAACATGTTTAGGATTGTCCAATTTGGGTCAAATATGTACATTTTTGTTGTATAATTTGTTGCCATTTTAATGGTAGCTTCATATTGCTTCTCTCATAGAAGTCTTGGCCTTTATTGGCGAAAAACTCTAGTAATCGATTTTCACAATCTTCTCTTGGTCCTAATTTCTTAGCACTTTGGAAGTTTTGCAATGCGAGAAAAAGGTGGTAATCGTTTGGTGCCAGGTCCAGACTATATTGTGGATGCATTAAAACTTTCCAGTCAAGCTCCCAGAGTTTCTGGTGAATCACTACAGACGTGTGTGGTGTGGCGTTGTCTTGATGGAACACACCTCTTCTGTTGGCCAATTCTGGTCAGTCACTAGCTTCAAACGGTCCAGTTGTTGACAGTAGATATCTGAATTTAGTGTTTGGCCCTACGGAAGCAACTCATAATAAATTATTTCTTTCCAGTCCTACGAAATACACAGTAGAACCTTCCTGGATGTTAGTCCTCGTTTGAGCTGCTTCACCACATTATTTAAAATATTTTAATTCTGTTTTATGCGCTATCAAATCTCAGTTGATTTAACCTGTTATATATATATATATATATGAATATAATCATATGCTAAATCCCTACAAATTTAACCTCAAGCTATATGCGCTACGTCCTAGAATAATAAAACAGTGTAAGTCATAGTTGAATGGTTACAGAAATGCATTAGCCAATTTTGAAGGTACGAGTAGATTAATGTTTACTTCTACATTATATTCTGTCTATGGTTGGTTTTTTTGCTGCTAGTATTTTGATTCACAATCATTTATTTTCAGCTAGATTTCCTCTGCATACTGAGAAAAACAAGCAAACAGTTTCTCTACTTAAATTTAATTTAGTACGAAATATGTGTATTACCGAAAACAGGTTTATACATGCGGAGTAACTTGAAACATCACTTCTATTATTTGTTAATATAAAATAAGTAAACAATGTTTCTTTTCACTCAACACATATGTAATCGTTATTTTTAACACGCTTTTATAAACTTCACTTGTATGTAACGGAATCTTTGCACTCGATTTTTACTCACTTTAAAATGTCAGATTTATTCGAAACCTTGCGCACTTGTCAAGGACCAATGACAATACAATAATTTATTAATTTTATTTCATTGTCTTTATCAGGATCACCAGGATTAACTCTTTCCAGATTTGGCGACTAATTTTATGTACCATTTCCAGATTCGGCAACTAATTTCAGATTTGGCGACTAAAGATTAAGTTACAACTCCAAAAGTGTTCTTTAAGTAAAAAAGGTTAGCGTGCGTCAGCAATTTCTTACTATAATATAAACAATACTCTTTTCTGAAAATGGAAATAAAAAAAAAAGACTCATGCGTGTAAACAAAAAAAAATTATATTTTAATTGCTAAGCTCAGACGTAAAGTCTGTTCCTCTAAATTCTCTTGTCGGATCTGTAGAATAAAACATCATTCATTGCTTTATGTTACCAAAACAGCTGAGAATTGATTTAGAGGTCACCGGATTAAATAATTTCTTACCAATTCTTCGAATTAAAACGGGTACTTTTATATCTAATGCTGATGCAAGTTTCAGAGAGAATATTGAGCTCTTTTTAATGAAAAGTATCATAGACTTTACACCTTCATCTGCATGAAACATTTCAAACTTAGCTCTTCCAGATTTCCTTCAGTTGGCTGATCCTACAATTTTGCAAACCAGGCCGTATTGACGCAATGATAGGATGTCAATGGGTATTCCAGATTCTATAAAAAATGTGATGCATTTAAAACTAATTCATCCATGAATAAATGATAGTTTAAAAAACTAAAAAATGTCCTTTCATTGTAGATCGAACTAAAAAATGAAAAATAAATTATAATTTAAAAAAACACGCTTTTATTGTTAATTGAACTAAAAATTAAAAAAAAATAAATTTTAATATAAGAATAAAACGATTAACGAGAAAATTAATGTCATTGTGGTAAAAGCGTGGGGTGCTGTGTACTACATTTTTACACTAACTCTGCGTTTCGGAATAGAGCTAGTAAGAAATTATAACAATTGATATCGAGCACCCTACCCCCCTTTCACCATAATGACATCAATTTTCTCGTTTATCATTTTAGATTAACCATAAAAGCGTGTTTTTTAGTTTTTTAAAACTATAATTTATTCGTCTCATTTATAACTATGATCCACGTGAACAAGAGTGGAGCTCCTGGAAACACTTTTGTGACAAAACTGCTGTGAATTTACTTTTACTCGATTTGGCAGGGATCTGTATAGGCAAAAATTTACATATTCAGCATATAACACGTTCCTTTCCTTTTTTCAATTCCTAATATTAATTCACTATCTCCATATATCTTGTTCAAATTTTCAGTCATACATAAGACACACTTTAAAGCACTCAATTAAGCTGAAATTTTATATACACGAGTATTTTAGATGACAGTACGGTGATTTAATTATAATTAATAAAATTAATGATTGGAACCCAATTATTCAAAAAATTACAAATACATCCACGTTGCCATCATTTTTGGACCAT
>BMAV01011436.1:28532-48287 GCA_019973955.1 Trichonephila inaurata madagascariensis | reverse complement strand
AATAATCTATCACAATAAAATTTATATATTAGAAAACTAATATAATTATTATGACAAACAACCAGCATAACACAATATATACAAACTACTTTGTTTCAGTCTTTTGAGAATAATTTCAAAAAGAAAGCAATTACAGACAAAAAACAAGGTTTGAAATTGAAATAAAATTTTTACATATAAAAATGTTTTTCGTATGTTTTATTTAAATATAATGTCCTAAATGAAATGATGTAAACAAATAAAACGTCATCCTCTACCCAAGATAAATTGCAGAATGTGAAGCATTCTCTACTGCGTTATATATTTCATTCAATAAAATTACTGTTAAAAGTAAAAAGTCTAATATGATTTTAAAATCCTAACTGTCTTGAACTCCGGTTTGGAAACATCGCGTGATAATAAATTTTAACGATTTTAGTTATTTCTCGCAAAATACTTTCAAAATTGTCAATTCCGACATAAATCATTTTGTTCAAGGGAAAAGTCTTTCAAACCTGTGTCTTTATTTCTGTCATGTTCTCAAAACGCAGCAATGGTTGTTTTATACGAATTATTGCACACGGATACTTTTGAGTAAATTTGCCTTTAAGTTTCTACAGACTTGTCTCCCGCAGAAGTTTCACAGATATAAATCACATTTTTAGAAAGTATTCTATCCGTTATGTGTACGTATATGCCTTTTCAGGTTATTGATTTGTGAAAATTTCTTCTTACATAAAGGACACTGGAAAGGTTTTTCTTTTGTATGCGTCCGTATATGAACAGTAAGATTTGATGATTTTGAAAAACATTTCTGACACATATTACAGTGGAAAGGCTTCTCGCCTGTGTGTGTCCTCATATGTACAATAAGATCTGATGATTGAGTAAAACGTTTCTGACACATATTATAGTGGAAAGGCTTCTCGCCTGTGTGTGTCTTCATATGTTTATTAAGATTTGATGATTGAGTAAAACGTTTCTGACACATATTACAGTGGAAAGGCTTTTCGCCTGTGTGTGTGTTCATATGTTGTTTAATATCTGATGATTGGCTAAAACCTTTCCCACACACACTACACCGGTAAGGGTGCGTTCCAGTATGTAAATGCAAATGTTTAGTAAGGGTTCGTTTACTTGAGAGCTTTTTCTCACAAACACCACACTGGACGGTCTTCTCTTTAGTATTCTTACGATGATATTTCAAGCCC
Organism: Trichonephila inaurata madagascariensis; assembly: GCA_019973955.1. Classification (NCBI taxonomy): domain Eukaryota; kingdom Metazoa; phylum Arthropoda; class Arachnida; order Araneae; family Nephilidae; genus Trichonephila; species Trichonephila inaurata. Next base: position 47,097 of record BMAV01011436.1, on the reverse strand, counting down.
GAAACCAATTTTAAATTTTGTTTTCTCAATTCAATGCTTTCAGATTTACTTTCACTATTTTTGTGAACACTCGCATCCAAGTGATCACTTTGAAGAGCCGAAAATTTAGCCTTAGGTTCAAATAAGGAAATTCCAGAAAAAATTAAGTCCTCCGACCGAGAATCAAAGTTTTCTGATCTCAAATCATTATGTTGAGAATTCATTCCAAGCGCACTATCGCATGCCTTTCGACAATCTCCACCGGTTGATAAATCAACTGCTTCTTCCTGTACAATTCCTTGCAGTTCCGTATTTATTGCACTAGGTTTATTGCATTTGTCATCCATAGTACATTGAAAATTTCTTGCTGCTAAAGGTATAAGTCTCAATTTCTGAGGTTGGTTCTGTCCCGACTATCGATAAAATGTATTTAGGGGAAAGAAATGAATTTCTACGTTCTTTATTTCAATTTTCCCAATTATGAAGTACTATTTTCGAAGAAAAATATTCCATCAACGTTAATAATTTCCTGAAGTGCACTTCATAATGTTAGGAATATAACAAGTGCTCCCGAATTAAAGATGCATTGCGAATTTTTTTAAAAAAGGAAATTGAGATTTGATTTAGCTTGTCGGGTTGAATTGTTTGTGCCTGCTGGGCTCGATTCTGTTCTTTGAAGGCTTTGATTTCGACTTTTTTAAGATTGAAAATGATTGCATTTATTTATAAATCTCTTTTGGTTTATTATTCGTCAGATTACAAACTTTCGAGCTTTAATATAAGTATGAATTACATTGTACTTTCAACAAACAGCAGGGCTATGCCTACGGTGCTATCACTGGGCATATGGCTCGCGAAGCGTGCCTCCATCCCAAATCTGACCAGGGCTATGAGTGATGAAGTTCAAAATTTATATCCACGATCATGTGATGTAAATAAACCTCACCGTCATGGTTAGAAGCAGGTCATATAAAGAAGAAGACCTGGTCATGGTAGCCTAGTGGTCAAGGTCACCTACGTGTACCTCGAGCCTATTGCCGCTGAACACCTGTAGGGTAAAAGAGCAGATATACGCTAAACCTGTCAAGTCTCAAAGGTGTGGTGTGGAAGTTAGTTGAGAAGATTTCTACTCATATGTCGTTTTTGTCACTTCAGCATGGTTTACAGCAACGAGGGCCGTCAAAAAGCCCTCGTGTAGATGAATTTAGCGATATTAGTATTCACTCACACGTGATGAAAAAAACATCTGAATTAGTAATTCAGTCTCCAAACATCCAAATTAGGTCAACTGGAGGATTTCATGCTTCGAAAGATTTAACGTGAATAAATATATCTATTAATTTCGCACTCCGTCCTTTAAGAATTCAAACTTGCAAATCAACAACAACGTTTACGAGTTTGCTTTACCAAGTTTGCTACCACTGTGACAGAAATTCCCTAAAAGGGACTTCCTGTTTTACATCCAAAAGCATATGTATCTGCAAGTGGTGCAGATTTATTAGTCATAAGAAAAGAAACATTTCCATGGACCATGTGTAATCCCGGAGGACATTTTGGACGCAGTAGTCTTATGGCCACGGTCGCTGAACTGGTATCTGGCTTTGCAGAGGCACAGATTCGAGTTATAGTTTAACTGATGACCAGATATGTATACATGTTGATATGCACGTTAAATCTGTCGAAGCTCAAAATCCTCTTGTAGCATACGGAGTTTGTCAGGTTTCATTATCGTCACTTTATTGAAGTTTAAGGTTTTCGCGCGGACTACTTGCTACAACTTTTTTTTAAAAAAAATGGTGATATGGAGATTTTCTTTGTGGACTTTAGATATATTTATTATATTTTAAGAAAAAAAGACTAAAATTAAGAGAAAAATAAATTATTACTAAAATGGGAAAAAATGGGTAAAATTTGACAAAAAAATTAAATAAACGGGGCTCGTACTATACAAAACAAAACAAAAATGCACATATTCTCAATTTTTCGATATTGATATATTTCTTGTTATTCCTTTTTGAAATGACCTTCAGGATAAGAAAAATTTTAATTTTTATAAAAAATAGAGAACTTTATCATAGTTGTTACATCAAATTGCTTATAAAAGCAGCGATTATATTCACTTAGGGAACTGTAAATTTTGTAATAAAACATTGATTTATAAATCTGAAGGTTAAAACACTTCTACTATTATGCAGAATGTACAAAAAAATGTAAACATATTATTTTAAAAACTTTTTGACAAATTGGTGTGCCTATTTGAGTTTTTTGAGAAAAACACATTTCGAGAAAAACGCATTTTAAAAAATTGACATCTTATGTAATGTTATGACATCTGCTTTTACTAAATCACACTTGTAGTTTTTGTTCTAATGACTGGAAAATAAGACATTTTAAATTTTTAAATGCTAATAAGATGGCCTTTAAAATAAAGTCATAAAATAATTTGTCAAATTTTTTAAAAAAATAAGCTATAATTTTTAAAGTAGTTGTAAACCTTTAAATTATGAAATATATCTTCAACAGCACTCTTGATGCTTTGGAAAGCAACGTAAATAGAGATCAAGACGAATAACACAGAATATAGAAAATGAATTCTCAATGAAATATTCTACCAAGAATATGTGTACCACTACAATTAGGATTTATAACCAGTGGAAATAAATAAATGATATCTCGACTCACAAATGTAGATTGCATTTTGGAATAATTTATGTCATTCCACAGCTTGCGCTATCATGAACGTGCAGCCCGCATGAGGTTTACTATTATTTTTATTATTAAGTGCAGCTTCAAAAGTATTCAAATATTTAAAAGAAATTAATTCATTACAACGTTTATTTATTATTTTTTTTTAAATTTCAGATTTGATTCACATAAATTTCAGATTTCATATTTATAGTATTTCGTTATTTAAGTACATGAAGTTCTCTGAATTTAGAAAACCCGATATTGTATAATAAGAATAAACCCTGAACGCACCGAAAAAATTGGAAATCCTGATTTTTGTTTTGAAAATTAAGAGCTTCAAATCTACGAACCTTGTCACTAGTCTATATCTTTGGTTTCGAAAAATGTAATGGAACGGTTACTTAAAAACTATAGGCATAGAAAAACTTATTGAAAAAATATTTAACTTATATTTTACAAGCCAAAAGTTTCCTAATCAACGATAAAAATGTACTTTAAGGAAGGGTTCGTTACCTTCGTTATTTATACCAGATTTTGATTCGCTTAGCACTACTTTCAAATAAAAGAATTCTACAAACATTAACACAATGCCTTAAAATACTATAGAATGTTAGTAATCGCATCCCTTGTTTCTGAATCGTAACTGTACTACGCGATTTTTTAAAAAGAAAAAAAAAATAACATAGATTGTGGAGTTGTGGAGTGTGACTGCTAGATTGGAATCTTTCCCTTCTAGAGTTTGATTTTTTAGAAAGAAAAAGGGATTGAAATAGGGAATATTTATCTATTATTTCCTTTATCCATAATCATGTTAGATACTTTTAATATTCCATTAGATTTAATTCAGATTTACTTCGCAATGAAAAGCAACACGCGAGAGCTTTTGTTTACGGACCTCACAATTTCCAAATATAGACAAATGATAGGGATAACTCCTCATTTGGAAACCTACTCTGGAAATTCAATATCACACCATTGGGAGAACATAAAATCATTAAAGACTTGACGTGCATTAACCCCCTTGCGAGACGGGTTTTCAAAGACACTAGGATTCTATCTAATTTTCCTACAGTGATTACGATCACTTGGATACCATACTGTCATAGGAATTTCCGAGAAGCATCCTGCTTATGCATATTTAAATGTTTAAGTATTTGCTTAGAGTGCAGAATTATTGGTTAAAGCAAAAAAACAATAATGTGTAATGTATTGTGCAGGAAAATATTTGTGCCTTCATTAAAGTAATAAACATGATCACCGAACATTTTTCAGGCTTTGTGGAGTATTGGGTTGGAGTCATAGTGCCTATGATTATCTGTTTCCTCGTACAGGGGCTCATGCATATTAAATCGGTATACCTTAATGTCGTTCTGTGGGCGCTGTTTTGAATTTTGGAGAGTGGGAAGACATCTTGAATCGCGCGCGTTTGCGTCATCTGGGTGTATTTTAAGGTTAGGAGGTCGGTTACCAATATTAATGCTTTATTGGCGACTTAAATAAACACTCACTAACATTGAGGACATTTGAAAGAACATTCATAGGTCAGACTTTTGTATGATTTATAGTTTTATCACATGATCACACATTTTTATAACATCTATCATTATGTTCGTTAAGTGATGCCATGTCATAATGACTAGTGTTGACAATGTTTGCCGAATAATAATTAATTTAGAATAAGTTTACTAGATTTCAGGTTTTGCAATCCGGACCTTAATATCAAAATCTCGATGCATTGAAGAGCTGCAGTAGAAATTTTACTATAATAGATTAAATTATTTTTCTTCCTCCTACTGAATCAGCAAATATGCTTGCATAGGATATTCCAAATCTTGCTGGATCACTCCTGTTGCTTTTTTGTTGTTAGACAATCTGTTTCGTTTTCAGCCTTTTGTTTAGTTCAGTTCAGTAAGGTGATAACACTGTAAATTTGGAGACTTGGCTGAAGCTATATGATCCGATACGATTTGGATTGGTTTCTTAAATTAGGTTGCAACATACAGTTAGTGATTGCACTGTACATCACTAGTCTCAGATATCGCCTTGTACTTGAACAGAAATTGATGAAAATAGAGTATTGAGAATCTATTAGCTGGAATTTTAGATTCTATTGTTTGTGTGAGGTTCAAAAGTCTTCAACTTTATGAACATTCTCTATTGCAGTGGTCGTCAAAGTGCGGCTGCAGAGCCGCATAGGGCTCTTTGTCTCCGTAAGGTGTGGTAGTTAGGAGAGGGGGCTGCCTGCTCAGTTGTCGTCTACGTCACTTGACCATGGTTCAAAATTACGTGGTCCGTTGCCAAAAGCCTACGTGTAGCTGAACAGTGCTACGTTAATATTCAATCAATCTATCAATTGTCTCCGTAAGAGCGGCTCTGGCACAAATATTCAAGGCAGGCAAAATAATATTTTCATTCAAAAAAAAAAACTTAGTAAGAATAAATTACATCTTATTTTAATAAATTAAAATTCATTTATAAAACGAGAACAAATATAATTTTTTGTTTAAGTTAAAAGAGAGGTAGGTAATTAAAACTTTACATTGGTGTAAAAATACGTAACGAACATCGAGTTAATTTTCTTTGTTTTCTAAAACGTAAAATCATGTACAAGCCACTGGCTGTAATTGTTCATATCTTTTTGGCGTATTCCGGTGTGATACTGTAATACAAATGTACCACAAGCATCCGAGCGTATACTTTTTCTAATGTAGTGGGGGTACAAATTTGCATCACAGACCAGCAGTTGCAGAGTGAACAGTTTACTCTTATCTACCGTGTCTGCCATTTTATTAAAAAGTTGTATTTTTCAATATAGCTGCACATCTTACAAATATTTTGATCCGATTTTATTACACATGCTATATATGTTTGTGGCTCCCGTACAAAATATATAATCGATTTTTCGATAACTTCTACTTGTCCAAATGTTGGGAGTTTTCTTTCATTTTTTTTTTGATCATATTAAAAGTTTTGTTATTCTAAAGATAGAGAATTTTTTTTTGAAGTTATACTTATTGCGTGTTTGGAAATAATGCTGAGGGAAAATTTATAGGATGCGTGCACACACCGTCACGAATGTGACCCAATACCGTCTAGGCACCGATGCCTAATATTGTCACGTAGAAAGGAACAAGGCGATGTTACCCAATCAAAAGCTTATTTTGTCGTAGTGTCTTACACGGCAGCACCACAACTGAAGACTTATCCAGCTGCAGTACATTTATATCCATACCTGGTGGAGAGTTCTAGAATGATCACCAGGGGAAGAATAAGATAAATTCAATTTATATAACTGACAAAAATGTCCATAATAGTAATAACTACCTAAAGTAATAATTAAAGTTAACAAATAAGTATCTGGGAGGCTCGAACCAGAGAATAATAAATAACAAAAGTCATGATTAACGTTAAAAAAGTATTTGTGAGGCTCGAACCTGAACCATCTGCATGCCAGAGCAGTGCTTTAACCATTGGGCCGCTCAGATCTTATCAGTTTAAGACAATATTTTAAGGTATCCAACTAAGTTCGGAACTGTGATTTTAAAAAAGCGCATAAATGGATAATTTTCACGATATTTAGTGTAACTTAAAATAGAATACATGCATAAAATTGTTTTAAGAAGATAATGACAAAAAATTTACTTAAATACAATATTTTGGTAAAAAGTTAACTTGGAATAAACTTTTTTTCAAAACGTTATCCTTTTATAAGAATTGCTTCTATAATAATAATATTTTGTGTGCTCACATATAAAGTAAAGACTTCTCCAGAGAGTATGAACTTGGTTTTTTTTTTGAAAAATTCACATTATTTTTACAGTTACCACCAAAGGAAATTATTACCGGCATTTTTATTAAAATTTTTCTCTTTTGTTGTAGTAAAATATGGACAAATCAACTTCTAAGTTCTATATTTCAAATATTCTAGTTCAGCCTCTGTACAGCGGTTTGATCTATACACCGGCAAAACATTATTATAATAGAAGCATTTTTCAGAAAAAGAGAATATTTTGAAAATGGATCGTTCTATGCTCATTTTTTGTCATAAAATATTGTACTTAAACAATTTTTTTCATTTTGTTATATTATTCTTAAAACATTTTTATATACATTTTCTATAATCTCTAAGGGACACTAAATATCATAAATATTATTCATTTATACGCTTTTGCAAAATCTCGGTTCCGAACGTAGTCGGAAACCTTAACATGCCTATTTTTTTGGTGCTAAAGGACTGATATTTGGGGGATTGTAATAACTATTGTTATAAACCGTATGTGTTGGGACGTATCCCCTCTCCCGTGCACATCCTCCCTCTATAGCTTTTTGGCCAATATCTCGGCACCCGAGCCTGATAGTCCATTCAGGATCTCTCTATCTGTTCTTCCAGTTATAATTTCACGCTCATAGTGCTATTTCTTCCATAGTTTTTAGTTGTTTTAAACTTTTTAAATTTTTTTTTTTTATTCACAATATCTAGGCTCCTGTTCGATTCTCGGACTTGAGATTTCAACCAACATTTCCACTTGTCAAGACCCATCCTGTCATTTTCTTCATTCCCATTGTGTAGGCATGGGGAGGGCTTAAACACTAAAATATTATGCTCCCATGTTAATACTGAGGAGACTGGAAAAAAATTTCATCCGCCTAAGGAATTGAGCTTGGGACTTGATTTTTCAAGGTCTGCCATATTTTTGAATTGGTGAATCTTACGTGGAATTCGCCCCCTTCTGTGCTCCCCTCCTACAGGACTTCCTTATTAATAACTCAAATCCTATGTCACATTTGTCGATCGCACCTGCTGGATTCGATTGTTCTCTGTATGAGCATCCTAGATATAATTTTTAAGGAACAAAGCCCATTTATTCACCCATATTTAACATTTTAAAATTATTTTAAAGTTAAATTTTTTTTTTAAATCTCGTATGGCTCCGAGGAATTTTGAGCTTCGTTAATGAAACTTGGACCATAGGTGCTCCTCGTTGACCTAATTCATCTGTTAAACTTCGTGGATAGATAGTGCACAAGGGGGCCTTATCACTAAAATTAGGCTATCCATTTTATTCCTATGAGGTTTGATCTTTTGATGACATTACAATTTTACAGAAATAGAAGGATGAAACTTTGGGATCATCTACTACTCTGTGTATCGTAGTGATGTACGTGACCGTTTATGTCACAGTTGTTCCATCCCCCCGGGGGAGTTAGTTTCGTTTTTCTTTCTCGAGCTAGCGCCGCACTGTTTGCCACTACAGAGTCCGGACTGCTCCAAATGGTTTCATCTTGTTTCCTCACTACCAGGCCGAGTTTCAAGTTGTTAAATGCCCTGCTCTTCTATTTTATTTGTTTTAAATGTTTTAATTATTTTAAAATGACCATAACTCGGGGGCTCTTCCGGAGGATGTCTTAATTTTTTTTCTGAGGAACGATTCTTCCCGCCCAGACATTCAATATGAGGTCTCAGGTGTCACATTCGGTTCACCTCAACTCCAGATACAGTAGGCCGAAAACTCCCATAACATTGGTCCTCTTTTCCCTGTAAGGGGGTGTTTAAATCTATTTAAATCGTGATTATCTCGGGTTTCGCTCCCCTCAGGGGGCTTACCTTCTTTATTTGAGTACGGTTGTCACAATCCCGAGGTGCCCTATATAAAGTGAACTTTTCCTTTTCTCCAAGGAGTTTACTCTCTTTGGTAAACACGGGCATCACGACCCCTGGGTAACCTATATATAGTGATCCTTCTCTATTTTCGACCCTCCATCTTGTCTCATTTCTTCTTTTGCCGTCCAGACTACAGACCTATGAATGTTTCGCGCAGTATAGCCAAAACTAACTCTTGCGCCATAAAACACCAAACTCAACTCAACTCGGGTTTTCCTGGTTGATTGATTGATTGAAAATTAACGTCGCACTGTTTAGCTACACGAGGGCTTTTGGCGGTGGACCACGTAATTTTGAACCATGGTCAAGTGACGTGGATGACACCTGAGCTGGCTCCCCCTCTCCTAACTACCACTTCACACCAACGGGAGGACGTTTCAGCTCTCGAGAGATTTAACGTGCATCGCTGCCCTACACGGCGGGTCTTTAGTGGTATTGGGCTCGAACTCGTGACAAGGCAAGCCACGATCCGATACGTATACCACTCGGCTACCGCGGCTACCGGGTTTGCCTGGTCCAATTGACTTAAGATTAGTATTGTTCAACTCTACTCATGACCGTCTTTCGTCTTTGGCCCAGCTTGCCCTCCTCCAGATTTTTAGAAAGATTTTCATCTTTTGTTACATCAGTGCTTCTCAAGCTTTCAATACTGACGAACCACTTTTCAATCATAATTTTTATCACCCCCCTTCCCTCTTTTATACAATAATAATATATTGAATGCAATAATTATGCACTCGTTGAAGCTCAATCTACAATATGAACGTAATTATAAACCGTATAAATTAATAATATAAATATATAAAATTTTATATATGCTATTTTTTTAATATATATTTTATTTTTCCTTCTAGAATTTTTAAATTGGAACAATTGCAAAATGTGGTGGCTGCTTTGAAGACAAAATATAGATTTCAGCCAAATATAAAAAAAGTACTCGGAGTGTCAATTTCTAATCGTAAACCATTATTTGAAAAACTTTCCACTCCAAGACAAGCCCATGGAAGTCGCTAATACTAATTAAACTTCTCTTAATTTAGTATTAATAAATTAGATATAAAATACAGAGTGCGGCATTCATACATTAAAGTCTGAAGTACACTCTTCGGACGCGAGTTCACATTTTTTTTAAAAAAACTAAAACATTCTTGATATAATAGCTTAATTGTGTCAGGAGAGTAAACCCAAATGCGCGACAATGTTTACGAAAATGTAAGATCCTATTTTAAAATGAATGATCAGATTATTATTAGTTTTAAGTGAACTGTAATTTTAAGCCTCCCAGAATGAGTATTTAGAATTAATATTAAATAATGAAAAATATTATAAGATTCCGATCAAGAATAATTGTGTTACTTTTTAATATTTAAAGCGAGAAATGTTTTATCCCGGGAGCAAGAACACACACTCGATACTCGCGGGAAGATTGAGTCACACCAAACCCTATTTTTTTATAATTGTTTTTATTGTACACGATACAAATCAGGATTCCAGTGAATAATTTAATTAAGGGAAAGCATACTTATCTATTTTCAAGGACTTTTCAATTTTTCTTTTCTAACAAATAAACATTTTTGCCTGAATTAAGAATTTCATGATCTGTGTGCCCCGCGCGACCACTTCCTGGTGAAAAGTGATCAATATATGATATGGATGTTAAAGCTAAAAAAATTATGTAAAATTTTTTTCATTACGCTTTGCAAGTTTAAGAGTACTCGTAAAAATAAATCTTAACCAATAATCTTTTAAAGTACTCTCAGTGGTTTTCCAAATATCAAACGCTTTTACATGGATCTCCCCTCCCTCCCACACAGAAATACATTATTTACAACTTCCCTAAATGAGAAATAAACATATAATATATGAGTCATAACTAAATGTACCAATAACTTAGAAGAGGTCAAAGAGATGTTGAGCAAATACATTCTGCTGCCTACAGCATATGTACAGTATTTCATAACAGTGATGAATCTTTTATATTCCTAAATTTTTTCGATTCTTGGTCTGGGTTTTTTTTTTTCTCTGAAAGAGTAGTATTTTAGGTTTAAAAAGAAAACGTAATGAAAAAATCTCTCGTCATGGGATTACAGCAAATTAAAGTTTTTTTTTATTTGGTTATAGGATCAAAGATAGCTAATTAGGTATTGAAGTAGTTTTTATTTTTGATGACGTTATTTCGCCAGATGATACATTTAAATTATATCAGAGTAAAAGAGCATTTTTTATTATGTCTGAAAGTATTTTTTTTTTATTCATTCCAGTAAATTATTTTTTTGAAATATTTTTTTTCGACATGCTCGCGGCCCAATCGTAGGGTTATCGAGCCCCTCCCCCCAGGGGGCGTGCTCCAGAGTTTGAGAAACACTGTTTTACATCAAAGAAGTAAAACTTCTTACGTCGTACATAATTACACATACAAACTTTTTTTTTTAATTTTCAATATGCTCTCTTCAACTTGTAAAGTTGTTACGTCCCCCAAGAAGGGCGCGCCCCACAGTTTGAGAAACACTGTTGTACAAGATGTTGTAGTTGTTTCTGTGGTGCGAGAGATCTGGAGATGATGAGAAACTTGTCTGTTTTCCTTCACGTCTACTAACACTATTTGGTACCCCTGAGCTATGAGTGACGAACTTCGAAATTTATAAACACGATCATGTGATGAAAATGACCGTCACAGCTTTGTTATATGCAAGAGCATGTAAAGAAAATGACCTGGCCACGGTAGCCTAGTTATCAAGTTTACCGACGTGTGGCCGGCATGTCATTAGCTAAAACCCAGTATCACTGGCGACCCGCAGTTTAAAGAGGCAGATGTGCGTTACATCTGACATAGCTCAAACGTCATCTCGATGGTGTGGTGTGGAAATTAGAAGAGGAGTTTATGCTCAGGTGTCTTCTGCGTCACTTCAGCATGGTTCGCAGCTACAAATGCCATCGAAAAAGGCCCTCGTGTATCTGAATATGGTGACATTATTATTTAGTCACACGTGATGAAATCGACATCTGAACTAGTAGTTCAGTCTTCTAACGTCTAAATTATGTCAACAAGAGGAATTCGAGTCTCGAAAGATTCAACATGAATTAACCTATCTACTATATTTGTATTCTGTCCTTTAAGGGCTCTAACCTGCAAATCAACAACGGTTACGAGTTTGCTTTACGAAGTTTGCTACCACTTTCACAAAAATTCCCTAAAAGAGACTTGCTGTTATACATTCATAAGCTAATGTATATGAAAGAGTGTGGTGCAGATGTATGAACCAAAAGAAAAATTTCATAAAACAATGTGCATTTTTGGAGGACATTTTGGACATAGCAACCTAATAAACACGTTCGCCGAACTTGTATCTGGTTTGTAGAGGCAAAGATTCGAGTCTAGTTGAACTGATGATCAGCCATGTAGCAATGTTGATGCACGCTAAATCTGTCGAGGCTCAAAACCCTCTCGTTGGTCTGGTATGAAATTGTGCAGGTGGATATGGTCATGTGTCATTCTTGTCACTTAATTGTAGCTATAATTTATGAAGTTTGTCTCCAACATCACTCATTATAATCAGAATGCGATGTAAAATAAAAATCAAATCGAGATTAAGACAAGAAGCAACATAGTCTATGGAATATGAATTCACAAGAAAATATCGTAAGAAGAATATATATGTATCGGTACAATTAAGGTTTATTACCAGAGAATAGAAATAATTGATCATCTCTACTCACGATTGTAGATTACCTTTTGAAATCTTTTCTGTCACTCCGCAGCTCGCATTGTAGATTCTGCTATCATAAACGTCTGACAAGAATTAGGTTTTTGTTATTAGTATTATTAAATGAAGCTGCAAAATTATTCAATTTTATGAAATACTTGGAAAAATTTAAGATAATAAATGGATTCAGTCGTTTAAATTTTAGATTAAATTTTTATACTTTTTTTGTTATTTAATACGCCAAGTTATTTACTGAATTTAAAAACCCGATATTGTTTCGGAAAAATAAAACCTGAACTGAACTAAAAGATTGGAATTCGTGATTTTTGTTTTAAAAATAAGAGCTCCATATCTCCGAACCATGTCACTCGCCTGTTTCTTAGGTCTCGAACACGAAAAACGTAATGTAACGGTTATTTCATAACTCTATTGGCATAAAAATTTATTGAAAATATTTATCTTAAATCTTACACACAAGAAGTTTATTAATTATGGATTAAAATAAACTTTAAGGAAGGGTTCGTTACCTTCATTATTTATACCGGATTTTGAATTGCGTCGCCACTACTTTAAAACAAAAGAATTCTACCAACATTAACAATGACTTAAAAATCATATAATGTTAAAAATCGCATCAAGTATTTTAGAATCATAACTGCAATGCATGATTTCAAGCAAAAAAAAAAATCAACTTTAACATAACTTTGCGAGTTGTGTTGTCGGTGACTACTATAGGTTGGATTCTGTTCCTTGTAGAGTTGGATTTTTTAAAGAGAAAAAGGGATTGAAAAAGGTAATTTTTATCTATTAATTTATTTATATTTTTGACCCCGTTAGCTAATATTCAGATTCTATTCGATTTTATTTTGATTTATTTAGTACTGAAAAGCTACACGAGAGCTATGGTTTGCAGGTCTCACAATTTTCGAATATATACAAATGATAGAGTTAACTCCTCATTTGTGTGAAACCCTACTCTTGCAATTCAACATCACACCATTAAAGGAACATGGAACCGTGATGGACTTGACGTCCATCAGCCCCCTTGTGTGACGTGTTTTCAATGGCATTAGGATACGATCTCACGACTCGACAGGGATACCGATAACTCTGATATCATACTGTCATAGGAATTTCCGAGATGCGTCCTGCTTCTGCACAGTTAAATGTTGAAGTATTTGCTTAGGGTGAAGAACCATAAGTTGAAAAAAAAAACAAACAAAAAATAATAATATATAATGTATTGTAAAGGAAGATATTTGTGAGTGCATTAGAATAATGGCAATGGTCACCGAACCTTTTTCAGGCTTTATGGAATAATAGGTTCTAATCCTACTGCTAATGTTGATATGTTTCCTCGTAGAGGGGCTGATAAATGTAAAATGCATGCACACTCACCGCCGTCCCGATGCAGCTGTATTGAATTTTGGAGAGTAGGAAGACACCTAGAATAACGTCTGCATCATTTGTGCGTTTTTCAAAGTTACCAGTTTCGCGTCACCATTTGTCCGTTTGTCTCTTAAATTGTGATGTTAACTAAAACTCACTCACCTAGAGGACATTTGAAACACCATTCACGGATCTGGGTTTTTATGAATTATAGTTTTATAAGGATCATTTTTATAACATTTTTCATTAACATCGTTAAGTGATGCTATGTTATAAAAGCTGGTGTTGCGAATGTTTGACAATTAATAATCAATTTGAAATAAGTTTGCTAGATTTCAGGTTTTATAATCTACATCTGAATATCGTTGCCTCGATGCGTTGAAGTGCTACCGTAAAAATTTTGCTATAACCGATTAAATCAATCCTCTTCCACCGACTGAATCAGCAGGCTAGTATAGAATATTCCAAATCTTCATAGATTATTTCTTATGTTTTTTATGCTATTATATTAATAATTGTCAATTTAAGATTTAGGAAAGAATATGCAACATATTGTTTGATCTTGAATTTAATGCAGTAGGAATTGTACTGCACTATCTTGATAGTGCATTATTTTTTAGATTAAATGTGGCAGCGGTTGTCTAGGGATAAAGGTAGCGCGGATTGAGACTGGCATGTCATGAGTTCGAGCCCAGTACCAGTAAAAACCCGTCGTGTAGGAGAGCGATGCACGTTAAATCTGTCTACAGCTCAAACGTCCTCCCGTTGGTATGATGTGGTAGTCAGAAGATGTGGGGAAGGATCTCGGGTGTCGTCCTCGTCAGTTGACTATAGTTGAATATTATGAGGACCGTGGACAAAATCCCTCGTGTAGCTGGGAATATTGTGACTTTAATATTCATTCTATCACTCACTTAAGGCTATCTTTGGTCATTGTTACAGTATAGGACCTGAATTTTGAACAATTTTTCAGATAAAAAAGAAATGAAAAGTTAATTTGATATTTTGTCTTCATTATTCTTTAGAGAGAAGCATTTTTTTAGCATACATGACATTTTTAACCGTTTTGATCCATTTATTCTGGTATTAAATGTGTTTCGCGTTTTTTATTCCTATAACCGTAATGTTAAATGAGCTATCCCTGCAAGTATTCAAAACAGAATTAAAGTGTTCATTGAATATTTTGAAATTTTTAAAAACACTATATTGTTGACAGATGAATAAGTTTTAATGTTCCAAATTTCCTTGAAATTTGAGGTAATGAATGACGGCAGTCTTTGGCAAAAGTACGGAGGCATGAAATTATCTCGTAATTTTTCAAAAAACAGCCTTAAGATGACATTCACAACATTTCACACCTTTCATTTTTAGTTAATAATTTGCTGTGGTATAATTTAGAGTATTCCATTCGTAATATTTTTGTAGAGTATTCCTTTTGTTATAAGAAACCTCTGAATGCTTATGCTCATATAGAAGATAAATTTGAAGTGGAAGATAAGTGATTTAAAAAAATTAATTGAATTTTGCTCATAGGGTTTGAGCGTTGATCTGTTCTAAAGTGTGAATGAATATCCCTGAAGAGGGTGAGTGGAATTATATGTCTTATGACGACTGTAGCTGGATGCCCATCTTTTATTTGGAAGATGTAACACGCTTCTCGTTCACCAGCAAGGCATGAAGAAGAGGACGATACTCGGCACAGTTCTTAGAACAGAGTTTGATAAATGCGCCTTAAAAGCGATTTGAAACAATGAACGAATTTATTTTATTCTTCTACAGATTGCCCACGTATTTGAGAAACCCGAGATCTTTGGTGGTAATTTTTAAAACAAGACAAAGTCGCAAATATTAACTTTATGATAGCATAAACTACATTCTCAGTAAAATGTCACATAAATTATTTCAAATTACAATTCTCAACAGTGAGTAGGGAAGGAGTGAATATTAACTTAGCATTATTCAGCTACAACCGGGCTTTTGGCGGAAGACCTCGTAATTTTTAACTATGGTCAAGTGACGAGGACGACATCTGAGCTGGCACCTCCGCTCGAAACTACTACAACACACCAACGGGTGGTGTGGTAGTTTCAACTAGATTCAACGTGTGTAGATTCAACGTGCTATTACACGGTGTCCCCTACATGGCGGTTATTTTGTAGTACTATCTCGAACTCATCACACGCCTGCCATGATCCGATACCATGACCTCTGAGCTACTGCAGCCCTATATTTCTTTTGGAACGCTTTGTCTTCAACAGTTGTNTGACCTCTGAGCTACTGCAGCCCTATGTTTCTTTTGGAACGCTTTGGTTCAACAGTTGTTTTAGACGTTTTCTTAGAAAATGAAAAACATCCGAGAATTCTTTTAGCTTTAGCTCTTTAAGTTTGGTTTTATTTATTATAGTCAGATTAATTTAAATTTGCCTTAGGACTTTCTTAATTTTTCTGGTGAACGGACCTCTTAACCTTTTGGAGACGGCGGTTTTCAGTTGAAAATTTTCCACAGGACGGCACTTTTCGCCACGCTAACTTCCCCCTTTTTTGTCACTGATTGATGCTACTGTACACCGGCGGACAATAGAAGCAAGAGCGCTGTTAGTCTCCTGCTGTGCAATGGGGATGTCCGCGCCTGAGAAAGTCCCTAAATACGAAGATTTCCCTTTCTTAGGGAAACCTGTTTTCTTTGAATATGGTGTAATAGTTTTACTAATGATTTCAGTTCAAGAAATCTAAGAAAAAATTTTTTTTAAATTTTTTTTTTTAAAAAAAAGAAGAAAAAAAAGACGAATCCTCACAATTTAACCTGCTCTTCCCTAGATTTCATCTTCAATATTTTTAAAGCGAGTGAAATAGCATAAAAAATTTATTATTATATAAAACAGTGCTGATAATATAAAGCATTGCGTAAGAAAAAAAAGCGCTTATTTTATGTTAATTAAAGATACAGAAAACTTAACAAAATTTAATTAATTTTATTCCAGTAAAACTTACTTATATTTTGATTTTCATTAAATCCATTAAAATATGTATATTATTATAAATTCATTTTTTTTTCATTCTATTAAATGCAGGAATTTGTTACACAAACTTAACTTACGCAGGTGTCAAAGAATAATCAAATTATAAGTAAGAAATAAATAACGTAATTTTTAATTAATTATAATTATGTATAATTAATATTATAAAATAAAAGAAAAATTAAAATGTTGAGCTTTATGTCAAAATGTAAAATTTAGATTTTCTTAGATCGTTAAAAAATTATTCTAAAATAGTCTAGTTCTTTGAAGCTCTATCTTCTTTTAAATGAAAATATCTACTTTGAGATACATGCAAACGGCTTCAATCAAGAAGAAAATTACGTGGAATTTGTGTTTTGATTAAAAGTTGTACGTATTTGCAACATATGTATTCCAATAGACATCGTCAAAAATCAACTATTCCTTTTTGGAAACTGCACTGTCAATGATTTTATAATAGTTTTTCTCTTTTAGAATATATTTGCAGAATACATCATACTCTTAATGTATTCTGTTTTGATACATTAAAATTCATAATACTTAAAGAATACTTAGAATAATTCTAAATTTTATTTACAAGCATTTTCCAAAAAATAAAATGATATTTTCTTTTGATATAATTCTTCCTATATATGCTGAAAATTATGATAAAACATTTACTGCGACAAATAAATGAGATGAATGGAAGGTAGGTGTTTCGCATTATACTATAAAATGTGAATATCCTAAGGCTATAAACGTTGGTGCATATTAAATAGTGCCACATTGTAGTCGTTTCATGTTTTTATTTAAAAATCCATCGAGTTGCACAGCTGATACGCATTAAGTCAAATTCCTTACGTTGTCGTGGTGTGGAAATTAAAAGTGTGGTCTCTAGCTCGGTTATCGTTCTCATCATTTGATCGTCATTTAAATTACGAGGTCCATCTTTTTACTTTGTTCCTAATGGAGCTTGTAAATGAAATATTAATAATTTATCAATTTACCTACGTGTTCCTAAAAATAAATTCTTTAAATACGCATAAGAAATTTAAAATTATAGTTTTTTCAACAATAATATAAATTTTTTTCATTAGTAAAAAAAAAGAAAATGCTTTTGAATTTTTAGAATACTTGGTAGTAAAACGCAAACAATAAGCTGGTATCAAAGACAAAATATTATGACTACAAACATTTTTAATTTGCCGAAAAGCTTCATGTATCTCGGTAAACTTGTTTATATAAAAGGATTGTATTATTCTTATTTGTATTGAATTGTTGTTGTTTTTTGCGAGTAATGACAACATATTGGGGTTTCTTAATTTTTTTCACCTTTTGGACAAAAAATTATATTCTTACCATTTGCATAATCCTTACTTCTTATTTAAAATTTCAAAAGAATTGCATAATGCTAAATCTCTAAGATCACTGTGCTCTGATTTTTGTGTGTGATTTTGTGCATAAGATAGAGCGAATATATTCATACAAAGCCAACTCCTTCGATCAACATTCAAAACAATTACAAAAACCGTTCCTTCTAAACGCACAAACTCCTCAATCGAGTTAGATAACTGTGACAACAATTTTTCTTTACTTTCCTCAAAACGAAGAAAGACTTTAGTTTCAAAAATCCCCCCCCCCCCCGCTTCGTTTGGACAGTGCCCTAAAGTGACTGGGTCCTTTTTAACCTTTCTCTAAAAATCTAACACAATATGAGTTCTCCGAACGGTTATTTTAATTCTTCTGATAACATTCGCAAAGTAGAAGAGACTTTTTGGAGGGCTTGGTCGGCATAGTTTCTATTTATCCTATGTCCGACAATTTAACATAAAAGGAAATACCCTTCCTAAAGATTTATTACGGCAATATAAAAGGAAGAATAGTTTTCCGGCTACTTGAAAGCAACCTTGGAAGATTTACAAGAAGGCAGATGTGCATTTCTACATTTTCTTACACCAAAGAGGCATATGATAATCAATAATGACCAAAAACTGAAGAATTAACTATAATCAAGGGGGAGAAGCATTCTTTGTCGCTATAAAAGATTTTACAACTTGCTCATTTACAAGAACCATCTGATTCTGTATTCAGAGTTTCAAACGTTCAATAGACTTAGAGCGCATCCGAACACTCCGTTCTTTATACTG
>BMAV01011436.1:15293-28252 GCA_019973955.1 Trichonephila inaurata madagascariensis | reverse complement strand
CATTGTAGAACTTTTGAAGTATACTCGTAATATATAACAAAAGCAAAAATTTCATTCTTGTTTCTAAGTTTTTTGGATAAATCCGGGAATTTTTCTTATGCTGATGAACTCGTAATATTCGTTTTCTATAAATTTGAAAGAAAAAAAATATCGGGATTAATATTTTTTGTTTTTTGTTTCGAAGACTCAACTTTTATACATCAATTGTCATAATAAAAAATGTCGAAGTTAGTTTCTTGCTTTTTATAAATAAATTCGAAGGTTTGTGTGAATAAATAGTTTTAAAAATCTATAACAAATATTTCTGTAATATTTTTTGTTGCAAAAATCTTTTTTTTTTACGTTTTTTTGTTATTTTTTACGCGACTAAAAAAAATTTTTTTGGATGTTTCGATACAAAATTTTAAGTTTTTTTTAAAACTAAATATAACGTAAGATAACAGTAAAAATATTTTTCTGTAAAGCAATACATTGGGTAATTATGAAAATTTTTTTATCAAAAACTAAATGCTTAAAATTGCTTAAAATTCTCCACAAATATACTTTTAAGCAGTTTTACATGTATAAAAATGAATAAAAATGTAGAACTGAAGTATTTTTAAATCTGACAGATGCATAGCTATACGTGTATTAGTAAAAAAAAAAAACCATGCATTAATAAAATACGTAATTAAATTCTTTAGTACGTAAATATAATAAAAATCGTAAAAAAATCGTTAGTTTAAGTTACTCTAACAATTTTTTGAATAAACTGTGAAAATAAAATTTTTATGTAATATATACTTCTTAATAGTACTAAAATATATAATTATTTAAAAAATAAAGAGGAACACATATTGGAAATTAAAAATTAATTTCCAAGTAATTAAATATTGTTTAACTTCAACATATTAATCCAATAATTTCATATTTTAATAACAAAAAAAATTTATTCTAGATTAGAAATTTTTATACAATAAAAAGTGGAGTAATAGAATTTATTCATTACAAAAAGGAAATAAAGTTATTTATTATAAGCAAATTTATTTAAAAAAGGTGTATTAGTGTAATGATTTTACAAATTTTTTTTTATAGTTCGTATGCGTACGAATGTAAGCAAATCAAAATAATAAACATTTTCTAATTGAAGCAAAATGAACAGATTTGGGAAATATGTAATATAATAAAACGATTTTAATTAGCATGGGACTTTTTGAAAACAATTATTAAATTATTTTCTATTAATATAATAAAATAGAATTTAGAGATGGATAAGTAAAGGCGAAACAAAAACCCCTTACAAAAATAACTGTATAAAGATTAAATCTGCAAGTGAGGAACTGGCATAAGAGGGAAAAAGAGGGAATTCTAGATAAGTGGAAAAGAGAGAACTCTTCCCCCGCCCCCTCTGAATACAAAAGAGACCGGTCAAGTGATTGACGTTTCTGGATTCTAATAGACACCACGGTTACCCGAACGCTGTTAAAGAGGGAAAAGAAGAGCTTGGTCGCTACTCCGACCAGCGCCGTCCTTTAAGGAGCTGTCCTTTTTGGTGGCACTATCGACCAGCCGTCTTCTAAAGGTTAAGGGAAGAAAATAAATACATAAGCAAATTCTCTGAAATAAAAAAAATTTCGCAAACACTCTGTCAAGGTCCTTTTGTTGCATTCAAAAGCTTTCGGAACAACTTTATGAATGTAGTGCACAGAAATGATCGTACTTGGAAAGAGACATACATATACTTCCGGGGAAATTAACGCCTTAGACGAGCGAGACGTTTATATACTACCGTTACACTTAAAAAGATAAAATCGTATTATGTCATTTAGGTATCCGACTACACTAAAATCATGATTTTTTTCAAAAACTGACAAATATTTTTATGACTTTTTTTAGGACATCTTATAAGCTTTATAAAAAAACCAAGTTTTTTTTTTATTTTCCATTCACTAGAGAAAAAAGTACAAGTGTTTTAGTAAAAGCAGATGCCATAACTTACACAAGATGTAAAACTTTAAAATGTGTTTTACTCGAAACATGTTTTTTTTTTCTTTTTTTTTCGAAAAATTCAAACGAGGACAGCGATTGCTCAAAAAATTTTTTTTAAATAATTTGCTGAAATATTTTGTGTATATTCTGTGTAACAGTATAAAAGTGTTTTAACCTTCAGATTTATCAATCACTGTTTTATTTCAAAATTTGCAGATCTTTAATGTGAATATAATCACTGTTATTTTAAGAAATTTCATGTAGTCACTAAGATAAAGTGTGCTCTAGTTTTTGTAAAAATTAAAATCTCTTATCCTGAAGGTCATTTCAAACATGAATAACAAAGTAATACATCGAAATTGAAAAATTGATAATTAGTTCATAAAATGTTTGTACATTTTTGCCGGTTTCTTCCCATTTTAATAATAATATTTTTGTTTATTTTTTGTGTTTTCAATTTTAGAATTTCTTTCTTAAACTATACTAAATAAATCTAAAAATCACAAAAAAATCCCCATATCTCCATTTTTTCAAAAAAATTGTCGCAAGTAGTCGCGGATACCTTAACGTTAAAGTATAGTACTATTGAATTCAATACATTGTTATTGTTTGTACGGATCCTTGATGAAGATTTATAATTGAATATTGGGTCTCAAATATTGAAAGTTTGAGAAACATCGGACTAAACCAGCTTTTCTCAAACTGTGGGGCGCGCCCCCGTTTGGGGGCGTGATAACTCTACGAGGGGACACGAGCAAAATGAAAAGCCGAAAACAAAAAGTTATTTAAAAATTTACTGAAAGAAAGCAAACAAAATACTTTCTGATATAATAAAATATAGAATACACATTTACACTTATAAAATTATCAGTATAAGTTAAAAATACTAAGTAAAGAACAAGTTTGATAATTATCACAGTGACCCAATGGGCCTGTATTAACACTTATCTTGATAATTTATACGATTTATAAATAACTCCTTAACTGCCGATTAAAAGTTGCGCCATTCGCTCCCCAATGTCTTCGTTTACCACTGAGACGAGCGTGTTTTGATGTTTTTTTAGAGGGAGTGGGAGGAGAATAGAAATAAATAAGCAAATCCTCTAAAATAAGCAAATCCTTTGCGAACAATGCCGAAGTCCTTTTATTGCATTCCAAAGCCTTCGGGAAAATTGTATGGATAGTACTGCACACAAAAGTTCGTACTTCGGAAAGACTTATATAAACGTCCAGAACAATTAATGCTTTGGCTGAACGAGATTTTTATATACGTCGGAGGCACATAAAGCGTTAGAGTCGTATTGTAGCTTCAGTGTCAAAGTGTAGTATTATTTAATTCAATACATTGTTATTGTATGGAGGGGGGCACAGTGAAAATGACGATTGAATTGTGGGTCGTGTATATTGAAAGTTTTAGAAGCTCTGGACTATAAACGCTTCTTTAATAACTTTGTATTTCAGAACTGCTATTGTAAATGTGTTTCATGTTTTTGATTGATTGAATATTAACGTCACACTGTTCAGCTACACGAGGGCTTTTGGCGACGGACCACGTAATTTTGAACTATGGTCAAGTGACGTGGACGACACCTGAGCTGGCAGCCCCCTCTCCTAACTACCACACCACACCAACGAAAGGACGTTTCAGCTCTCGACAGATTTAACGTGCATCGCTGCCCTACATGG
The DNA here is from genome assembly GCA_019973955.1 of Trichonephila inaurata madagascariensis. Taxonomy (NCBI): domain Eukaryota; kingdom Metazoa; phylum Arthropoda; class Arachnida; order Araneae; family Nephilidae; genus Trichonephila; species Trichonephila inaurata. Next base: position 24,598 of record BMAV01011436.1, on the reverse strand, counting down.
CGGATCTTTAGTGGTACTGGGCTCGAACTCGTGACAAGTTCATGTTTTTGAAGCTAGGGTAAGTGACTAAGACAACAGTTTTTTTTATTTATTTTAGTTTCATTAGAAATTAGAAGCTTTAGAATCAGTTTCTTAGAAACGCGAACGACTTTCATACTGAAAAGAAATTTAATCTAATATTATTTAGGTTAAGGCAGTACTCCCCAACCTTTTTTGTCGCGGCGGACCAATCAAAACTTAACAATTTTCCCGCTGCCCTCTGATGGTGAAACGTTGATTGTTTATATTTTATATTTTTTTTTATTTAATTTTATTTTAATTGTATTTAAATATACCTTCAGATTAAAATATAGTGATTTAACATAGAATATAAAGTGATTTCTATAGAAATTTGCACAAACCCAAGAAAAATACACCACAGTAAATAAAAAAGAAAGAATCTAATGTTCCTTAGGTGGCCCGGTATCATTTGATCCGTGGACCGACACCTGTTCGTGGCCCGGTTGTTGGGGACCACTGGCGTAAAGCATCCGACTAGGTTCGGAAACCAGATATTTGAAAATTGATGTATGGAACCATTTTATTTTTTAAGGAACATAAATAGGTTTAAAGAGTCATGATTATAAAATAAATAATATGTATCGACACTTTTTTTAAGAAAATATTTTCATAGAATGTATGGAACATTTTCAGTGCTACGAAAAACCGCATAAGTTAAAATACGTTGGACATAATGTAATTTTAATTTCATTGATATTGTTACGAATTCCGTGTAAATTGTGTAAATAATCTGTATTTGGATGTGTACTGCATTTATATTACTCTATGGTCTATTTATTTTATGTTAAAATTATTATATTCATAAGCAATGCCGTTCCTTACGTTATAGTGGCGATTCAATGAGAACTTGGCGAAATCTTGGCGATATAGCCAAGTTGGCATCATATTTAACGACCAGGCTGGCCACTAATTTGGCGACTTTGGCGACCATTTTGGCATCATTGGTGACCGTATTGGCGAGTTTGGATCCCTCTAGATTCTTCTAGAACAGGGATGGCGAACCTTTTTGAGATGTGGGTCAAATTGTGTCCAAATTTTTTTTGGTACTATCTCGCGGGTCACTAACGTGATGACCGTGGTTTGACGATTTAAAAAATTTGATTGGGGTTAAAAATTATTTGGTTCAAATGGCAATAAGTGTTTGAATAAACAAGGAGTAGCGAAACTTACATACAAAATATAATTATGAAATATATTTATTAGTATATATATTCATATAACAAAATTGATTATAAAGTATTTAATGAGAAATATGTTGCTGTTTATTTTCAGATAGTTTTTATTAATATTAGGTTTATATTTCGTATTTATTAGTTTAACGCAATTCACAGTTCCTTGTTAAGTCTATTTCTATTAGAATATTTTACAAATTTCATAGAATAAACAATTTTTCACACGAATATGTAGACCCGAACATCGTTAAAATAGCATTAACCAGTTGTTTTATTGATAGAAAATTATTCGGTAAAGAATCCTATATGCGTTTAATATAATACTTTCAATTTTTATTGTAAGATCAATATTATCTGCATTACTTTCACACAGTTTTTCTTCTACTTCTGAAATCAAATCTTCAAATTTTGTTTTCCACACTAAGCTGCTTCGAAATTCCACACGAATTCAATTTCTAAATTATCGATACCTAGCCACATAAATTCGGATAACTTCATTGTTTCAAATTCTTTTTTGTATGGATATAAAATAAAGTGAAATGTCTTTTCCATACTTTTAAATTAATTGAATATCTCCTCAAAAGCTTGTTTTATATTTCCTGCGTAATCATTAAATATTTTTTAATTCATTTGCTTTAATGTGAACGGAGTTTTCACGAATTATTCTGTTTAGATCATGTTTTTGTAATTTTGAGTTAAAATATTTCATGATTTTCATTTTCAAAGCCTTAGTAAAGATGCCAAGTTTCGTTATAAATATTTTAATATTTTTAAACATCTTTTGAACAATTAGTTCATGCCTTTGAATTTTTCATTCAGTTCATTAAAATACTGAGTGATGTCGCATAAAGAGATTAAGTCATTTAACCAATGTATATTGGATAATTCGTCGAAACTATTGTCTTTTTTAATTAAAAAAAATTTCTTCTAATAACGTTTAAAAGCGATAAAGGATTTGACCGGAAATACGAGTAAGCCATCGCACATTGTTGTATGTTAAAATTCCCTGAATATTGTCAATCACATTTTTTGTAAGAATTGTACAAATTGCCGTTTATAAAAAGCTCTTGCATTTATTAAGTTGATAATTTTTATTACAACTAACATTATACTGAAAAATATAATGCTTCACACATAAAGCTTACTGATGTATTATACAATGAAATTCAATCAAAGAATGTGAAATATTTTGCATAAGATACTGAATAAATCCAAGGTTTTTCCCTACCATACTAGGTGCACCGTCCGTTGTCACAGAAACTATTTCCTAAAGGTCAATATCCGTTTCTTTAAATGCAATATCAAATTCTTTAAGAATATCAAGACCAGTACACTTCCCTTTCAATGTTATTAGTTTTATTAACTCTTCTTTCCTTATATGTTTCCATACTTATAAAGAGCAAAAATTGCTAACTGTGCAAAACCATTTACATCATTATTCTCACCTAAAGCAAATGAATACATTTATGCATAATTTAAGTCGTTATGTACTTGTGAAAAAATATTTTTTTTCCGATTCTATTACTCGATCTTTGATTATATTGCGACTTATAAGTAACTCAGTTATATGCTTTATAATCAAGTCTTTTTCTTTAAAATCAGCAAACAATGTAAGACTACATTCTAAAAACGATTTTTTTTAAATAAATTATCCGCCTGGAAGAGGTTCCCGTGACGAGCAATGCAGTGGGGAACTTGAAACTAGCCGCAGTAATGTTCTTTTTTTGGGGGGGTACCAAAAAACTTTTTAAAGCACTGGTTTGAGAAAAATTCCCTTTTTCTCTTTTGTAAAAAATACGTTTTTCTATCTTCATTTGTTGACATGCCGAAATTAGAATGTAACGTTTCAAAATGCCTTTTTACAGTAAATGTACGTGAAGTTACTTTTTCATTAAAAATTACATATATAACTATTTTATTCCTTTCACTCAAACCATTGAGCTTGATATAGCCTGGAAATTGTATGTGTGACGTTTTTAATTAAATCATTAACCGATATTTTATTATTAATTAAATTTTAACCACCAACGCAGTACAGGGCTACAATTAAAAATACAGTCGGACTCCAATTTAACGATTTTTTCTTCTTTCCAATTAAAATGGAGGAAAAACCCCAATTTAACGAATATTAAACCCCGAAACAAATTATTTCAACAACCGAGAAACATTTTTTCAATAGTTTGGATTTGAAAAAAATAATACTTTTCAAATGACATCCCTTTTGCCCCGAACAGAAAGACTTTTCTTGTAAGTAGAAGTGTGATCTACCGTGTGAATTTTGAATAGTACAGGAAATTCCATCATTTCCATCTTACTTCAGAGAACGCAGGAATATTTTAAGAGATTTTACCATTTTGCTCTCTTTCCTGAGAGAAATGTTAATTATACGTACAATTTTACTTAAAATTTTATTTTTGAAAATTTGTTATGCATTTAAGATTGTAAAAACCAAATGCGTAGGAATTTTTTCGCAGAAATTGATAATGAAACTTCTATCAAAACTGTTACATTTTCTAAATCTTTGCATTGTTTGTAAACTGAAAACAAAGCTTATGCAGCAGGATGTAAAGGATGCAAGTATTTTCTTCTCTGCATAAAGTCAAAAAAAATTTAACATTAATTAGTCAATATTTTAACATTTCCAAAATTAAATGGTGCGTAATCAATCGCAAAAATAGTATTTTTAGCTGCTGAATAAAAATTGTGTAATTTCTAACGGGATATTTTTTGTGTAGTTGCTTATGTAATTTCCAAAAGGTAAGTGTAAAAAAACCCGGATATTACGAATAACCCCGATTTAATGAAAATACGCTCATTCCGTTAAATTGGGTCTGATTGTATTTATATTTAGAATGCAATAATTTGAGAAGAAATTTTGTATTGACATGCATATACACACACATCAATACATATTACTTTTAAAAGCGTTCGAAATGGATGCTGTTAAGTTCAACATTGGTTCTCACTGGTACAGGCGCGCCTTAAATTGCGCGCCATAAATTGTTAGTATCGAGAATAACAGACATATGCATGTCACACATTGGCCCCTCACAAGATGAAACAGAGAGGGGACGATACAAATGCTGTAGAAGTCTCATTCTACAAACATAACCTTACAAGAGTGCATTTTATCCGAAGAAAGTGCTTTAAATATGGTTATTTGCTTTGGTTTGTCGATTTTTTTCAACAAAGTTTGAGTAAAATTATACACTTTATTTAATATTTTGTAAACACTTTTGTTTTATTTCAAATCATACATACTTTCATATACATTCGTTGTCATTTATGTAACTTTACTATAATAATAAAACTGAAGCTTATAGACAGCATTTAAATTGCTTTTGTGTCAATTTAGTGCTTGAAAAAATAGAAATAGAGTATACATAAGCCACAGAAAGTAGAAAAACTAAATAAACCCGTATTAACAAAAAAGTGGTTGCCTAGCTATAGAGGGTCAGTTAAAAAGCTTGCGTGGGTCAGTGTCTGACCCACGAGTCATAGGTTCACCATCACTGTTCTAGAAAGTAGTGGATCTCTTCACTAATTTCACGCACAATAACGCGGGCTGATTGTTGTGGAAGTTTTCGCCGGGTTTATAAACAGAGCGTTGCTAGCCGCAACATTCAGTCTTGATTCAGCCAGCAAGTAGTGAGCATTATTTTAAATAGCTCGGTTGTGCTTGTAAATAATCTTTTGCATACGTGTATTTTAAGCACTGATAATTGTGTTTGATTCCTGGTGAAAGTGTGACAGGCTCACGCGTCTTTTCTGTAACATAACCTCTGGGTTCTTTGACGGCCAAGATTAATGGCAAATCTTTTCCAACCCAAATCGAAGAAGCGAAATGCAATTGTAAATGCAAATAAGATAGCCTTTAAAAGAACAGAAGTTTTAGTAAGCGGGATGGCAATTTAGAGAAAGTTATGTTTAGAAGAGATAGAAGTGTGAATTGACGGCCTACCAAAGATTACCAAATTTCTAGCCATTACTACAAGGTGCATACTATTGCACGCGTGCCTAAAAGTCTCTCTGAAATTGATTGAACCTTATCTTGATTCAAGGTAGGACTGATTATTTGATATTAGAACTTGTAATATTATCAGAATTGAAAGTAGGCGGATAATATAATTATTTAGATAAGTGATCAAAGTTACGCGATCAGGTTTAACTACAGCTGTGTGTTTGGTTTATTCTCACTTAATATAAGTTTATCTAATTTATTAGAAATTTAAGTTATATTCTTAATAAAGTCATTAAGAATTTTTAAAATGTCGATTCATTTCGAGAATCCCACACCTCTAATTCACGCTGACAATCAAAGATATGGTCGCCATAGAACGACCATATTACAAAGGTGTGAAGACCTTCGGAGATTTACTCTGAATATTGCTGCGGAATTCTGTATTTAAAGAATTGGATTGCTGATAATAAATTCGCATCACTCTTAAAGAACTGTTTTATTCCTTTACGACTGTTTTGCATAAAATATTTGAATCCGGAACTACGTAACAGTTTGGTGTCAGAAGTAGGATTTTACTCCAATAACACAAGCGATGGATGAGAAACTGAAGGCTCTGTTGGAAGGCATCAATGCCTCTAAAAGTGGCCAAGAAGAGAGCAAGGAGAGAATGGAGAATAAACAGAGAAGCTTAGAAGACACTAAGAATGAGTTAAAGTAGGCAATGTAGAAAGGTCTGAATGATACTAAGAATGAGTTAAAGAAGAGAATGGAGGATGGCCAAGAAGAGACTAAGCAAAAAATAAAGAAAGATCAAGAAACGATGAGAGACTCTAGAAACGAAAATAGAGAGTGTGGAAGAGAGAATAGCCGTAAAAATGGAAGAAAAGATCCAGGTAGTTGAAGAGAAGATATAGAAGAAAATGGAGGAGAAAATTGCAAAGATTAAAGAGCAAGTTGAGGAAAGAGTTGAAGGAGTGGCTGAAAATTTTAGCTTTCTATTCCAGCGAATGAAATATTTTAAGAAGAAACTTCTAGCTGGAGGAAATGAGAACAAAAGTAAGAGTGTGCATGTGCCTGCCTTTCCAGAAACTGTGCTTGCTTCTCCAGTACCAATGACCGATTTTACAGGGCCAGTGAAACTCTCCACCTATGACGGAAAAGTAAACTGGGAAGTATACAAGACACAATTTTCCATAATTTCTGAAGCCAATGGATGGACTGAAGGATGAAAGCATATCATCTAGCAGCATCCCATAGAGAATCTGCTGAAATATTGCAGAATCTTCCCGACACACACAGAGCGACTTAATTTGAATTCACTACATAATGCTCTGGATCTTCGGTTCGGCCAAAAATACTTTTAGGACTACATACGTCTGCAGATGAAAACAGGACTCCAAGAAACCGGAGAAACCTTTCAGGAGTATGCCTCCAAAGTAGAAAGGCTAGCCAACTTGGCTTCCTCTAACCACCCAACAACTGTGCAAGAAGAAATTTCTATTCAGTATTTCGTGGACAGACTAAAGGATGGGGAAATCCAGAAGGCTGTAAAAATGGCAGATGTCCAAGATCTTAAATCTGCCTTGTTATCTGCCCTCCAATTGGAGGCCGCCAATGAAGCCAGTTGCAGAGAACCGTCATTCCATCCGAGGGGCTAGAGTGACTTCAGATGCACAATGTGAATCTCCATGGATGAAAGAGAAAAAGAAATTGAAAGAAAAAAAATTCAAGACTTAATATCTCAACTTCAGAACCGAAGGAGACGCAGCATCACGTGTTGGGGGTGTGGTGAACCAGGGCATCTCAGTACTGCCCTCAAAACAATAAGAAAGATCGTAGCACCAAGTGCTGAGGGTGCGATGGAGCACGGCACCCAAGAAATAACTGCCCTGTAAATCATGAATATCTGCACCGTGCAAAGCCATCGAGTCTAAGATAGTATGTAGAAACCGAAAAGAATCAGCAGATGGGGTAGGAGACCTCCCTTCGAGAAGACTTTGCCCGGAGAGAAGTAATTAATGCTCATGAGTCGAAAAGCAATTTGGCGTAATAGATCCAGTAGTTCGCAAATTTAAAGCTCCATTGACATCGAAATCGGTCCCGTGAAATGATGAGAGCGTTATTTTCTTTATATGTGCTGTTGAGTACTGGTTACTTTATATTTGATTATTATAAGAATAGTTTCTGTCTGTAAATATATAGATATCCCTTACTCAGGGATTGTACTGCCCGGCACGTGCAGTCTTTTAAGAGGGGGAGTGTTACGAATTTTGTGTAAATAGTGTAAATAATCTATATTTGGATGTGTAATGCATTTGTATTACTCTATGGTAGATTTATTTTATGTTAAAATTGTAATATTCATAAGCAATGCCGTTTCTTACGCTATAGTGGCGATTCAATGAGAACTTGGCGAAATCTTGGCGATAGAACCAAGTTAGCTCATATTTAACGAACAGGCTCATAGTTTGGGACCCTCCGGATTCTTCTAGAAAGTAGTGGATCTCTTCAATAATTTTACGCACTATGACCCATGCGGATTTTTCTGGAAATTTCCGCCGGGTTTATAAATAGAGCGGTGCTAGCTTCAACAGTTAGTCTTGTGTCAACCTGCGAGTAGTGAGAATTGTTTTGATTAGCTCGGCTGTGCTTGTAAATATTCTTTTACATACGTAGATTTATTTTATGTTAAAATTGTAATATTCATTAGCAATGCCATTTCTTACGCTATAGTGGCGATTCAATGAGAACTTGGCGAAATCTTGGCGATGGAACCAAGTTAGCTCATATTTAACTACCAGGCTGGCCGCCAATTAGGCGACCATTTTGGCATCATTGGTGACCATGTTGGCAAGTTTGGGTCCCTCTGGATTCTTCTAGAAAGTAGTGGATCTCTTCACTAATTTTACGCACTATGACACATGATGATTTTTCGGTAAGTTTCCGCCGGGTTTATAAATAGAAAGGTGCTAGCTTGAACTGTTAGTCTTGTGTCAACCTGCGAGTAGTGAGAACTGTTTTGATTAGCTCGGCTGTGCTTGTAAATAATCTTTTACATACGTAGGTTTATTTTATGTTAAAATTGTAATATTCAGTGTATTTTAAACACTGATAATTGTTTGATTACTGGTGAAATTGTGAAGACCTTCGGAGATTTACTCTGTGAATATTGCTGCGAAATCATGTAGTTAAAGATTTGGATTTCCGTTTATAAATTTGCATCGCTCATAAAGAACTGCTATTTTTCTTTCTGACTGTTTTGCATAAAATCCTTGAGCCCGGATATACTTAACAATATTCATCTGAAGTGTCACAACCCGCGGGATAAAATAAATATTTAAAGAAATAAATATTATAAATATTCAAATGTGACGTTAATGATTTTTAGTCAAAATTAGTTTATTCTCTAGGCTAAAAATTGCTGTAAAATATGATAAAATGTTGTTACAATAAAATCTGCAGTTCTTTATTCTCTGTAGAGATTATTGTATAAGTAGAAGGATTAAATGAATTTAAAGGATTGTTTTAGTAATTTCCCATTTGTTTCATACAGAAATTATCGTGGCAGTTTCATTCTTCAAAGACCACATTTAAAAGTGTGTGTGTGTGCGTGCGCGTGTGTGTGTGTCAGTTAGGTGAAGTGGTATTAGAAAAACAACTTAAGATTTTCCAGTTTTGCATGTTTATTCCTTTTTCTTTAGTACTTGTCTTTTTTTAAGGTCTTAACACCGAAAACCTAAGAAAACACTATTCCAACTTAATCGGATACCTTTATCAGTTAATGCATAATATAATTTAAGTTACTTTTAATCAATAATTTAATAGGGGAAAAAATAACATATGATAATTGTAAGTTTTTAAGGATGTATTTTTTTTTATTCTAGGTTATTTGTGTGTGTGTGTGTGTGTGTGTGTGTGTGTGTAATGATTCTCCATTTAAATTATTTCAAGTGGTTTAATTTTACTTGTGATTGTTTAGATCCCTCAAAAACATCACATCACGTAATAATCTTTTTTTTGTTTACCCGCATAACAGGAAATACCCTTTTAACAACAGCTTTATCTCTACAAAAACTGCTTCATCGGCCCATTTCAAAATAAGATGCCATATT
>BMAV01011435.1:0-102959 GCA_019973955.1 Trichonephila inaurata madagascariensis | reverse complement strand
ATTTTTAAATGTTTTTGGTCAGTTATTTCCAAGGATGTTTATTGAAAAAAATGCATGTGTTATCATCATACAAGGTTATATGAATATAATACCATCTGGTATTTCAAAAAATATTATGAACTTTCTCTTTAAAAAATAGGTCAAGACAAGCTTTACGACGCAAGAAAAGTTAAATTTTAAAGTTCACAAAACTCAGTATGTGTTTCATTTTTAACTTACGCAAAATTCTTTGAATCAAGTTCTACAGCTTGAAGGCAATTCATGATCTCATCGGAAATTCGTAAAGTTGTCGAATCATTTCATAAATAAGTTTTCGATATAATAAAGTAGAAAACTAATTTAAAGAAGAAAAAAAATATGTGTAACGGTTTTATTTTTAATGTTTTAGTCACAGTTCGAAAGAACTTTTCTAAGGTCCAGATTTCTTTTATCTAAAATGTATATATTTATTTTTTTCACATTAAATGTAAGCGAAACAATTCTATTTCTTCTTCCAGTCTAAGAAAGAAAAGAAACGCTGTTAAACCAAAAATAATTACATAAATTGATAAACTGAGTTATTTTTGAAATTCTTTTTAAGGAAGTGGGATTGGTAGTGCATTATAATAAGTAGTGATAAAAACAAGCGTATCATATCACTAAGTATACTTGGAGATAAAAGATTAGAATGCTCGGTGTCAGACATTATGACTATGTTCCTTGAATTGAGCTGCACAAAATAATAATCAAGAATATGATGAAAATATACTACGATTACATCTGTAATACAAGACCCTTATTTATTTTTTTTTTTTATCGAAATGAGAACATTTTAAAATTCCGTAGGGTAATTTTTGTATTTTTTAAAACATATATGTTTTCTCGAAATACATATCCTCTATTTCTTGAGACACTGTAATTATATATAAAAATTTGAAAGAGAGAACGCGTAGAGGAGAGTGTGGAAATAAAAAAAATTGGTTAGAAAAGGTTTTTAACTAAATTTTCCAATAGTTATTAAATCTTTTTAATTTATTTCCAATCAGTTGTTGCTGCAATTATACAGTCAGTACCCGTTTACATATATTTTATTAATCTCTAACACTAAAAAACTCATTCGTCATCTTTTAACAAAGAATATAGTTGCAAAACAGCGTTAATATGTCAGATTTTCTTATTGTATATAGATATAATCACAGAAGTTTAAAATACTTACGTGATTCGAAAGATACGTCGAAATTATATTTCTCTCCTCTCTTAAATTCACATACATCTGAAGTTTCACAGCCAGTTACTTGAACATTGAGGACTTTACCTGTTTTTGAACCTATTAAAAAGAAAAAAAAGTATTCAAATGTAAGACTTTTATAATATAATGTGCAAAAGTATATAAAATCCAGAGATTAATTATTCATATTTTTCAGAGGAAAATTCTGTTTACTGATTAGACTTTTATTAATCTTCTTTATACATTAAAATTTCAAGGGGAAAAAATACCATATATGAATATGTTAAAATTAAGTTACAAAATGTAGTAAAATGTATCTAATAAAAAATACACGTATATATATATATGTATATATCATTTCAGTTTAAATGCTACAAATATGAAGTACTTCTTTCCCACTTAATGAGGACTAATCGTAATTACACAAAAAAAATGTTTTTAATAATTAACAGAAACTATTATAATAGAACCAATAACTTTGCATTCACATGTAATATCAGAGGAAAATAAAACTCTAAAAAAAAGAACAATTGTAATATTTTCCGAATGGTCGTAAAATGGCTTTTAATAAGACTTCCTAAATATGTGTGATTTGTGTATTTGAAATCCTATAGAACATTACACACACATAATTGTGAAATATTTAATTCATATGTATATATATGGATTTTTTTTTTTTATACCTCTAATGCTTTAGAGAAAAATTCAGAAATCAATTGTTAGTTCTTTCAGAGCAAGAATGCTGAATTATATAATACTTAAAGCCATATCAATGTTCTATAACTTATGATGTATGAGTTAAAAAATGTCACTCTCTATTGCCATCATTTTATAAGACTTTTTTGCATTGTTGATTTCCATTACTCATGAAAGTAAGTGACGCCAGAAATAGCAATTCATTTTTTTAACTTAAATTTTGTAAAAGTAATAATTAAGTAAAATAAAATTCAGAGAAAGGATTGTCATCATTGCGTCTATTATATTATCAGTATTTTCTTTAATATTAGATTTTGGTTATAAATATATTAGAAGTTGTTTATTTACTTAAATAAAATATTATTTTTCTTTATTTTTTATCATCGTCGAGCGTACGCGTTTTCTTTTATTATTTTCATTATTCCATTTTATTAAATCTGCAATGTTCCGGTATTTCTTTAACCAAAAATATATCCTTTTCTAGCCTAACTAAACTTAGCCTAACACATAAATTTTTTTGTACACCAAGTACCAAAATGAAAAACTTTTATGTTTTCTAAAGCTGTCACTGACTTAGGGCAGTGAAGTAGGGTTAAACTTGCTTTATGGAATCCCAAAACCATCCCTTTCATCAGAAAATGCATAATAGTGCTAGAAAAAATTGTAGAAAATAAACCATAATTGAAAGGAAAAAAAAGCCTAGAATTTACACGTGTGCAATCATACATTAATATATTAAACAATTCAACTAATAAGAATAACTTTTGTATAAACGGAATAAGTAGCAAAAAGACACACACACACACAATATATATATATATATATAAAAGTTGCGCACTCAAAATTAGAAACTGCCTTGCGAATTTTGTAAAAAAAGATGGCTAAAGTTATGCACCAAGTAAAAGGTCATTTAAATTGTAACACTCATTAATAAATATGATGCTAAGTTCTGCCAGAAATTTATCTAAAATTGCTGACTACACTTCCCTACATTAAAAAACACACACATGTGTTTTAATAAACTGTACTTTAAGCAAACTTAGAAGAAATAAAAAAATATTCAATAAATGATTGAAATAATCTCAAGTTACTTTATATGTGTCAGGGCTTCTTATGTGGTTGAGTAGTTTTAGTTTTAGTGCCCTAAACTTTATGAATAGGAACATATTTTAGTTTAGGACATATGAGAAATTCTTTGATTACGTTTGTAACTGATTTGTTTCGTTGGCTACGCGTCGAAACTTCTTCGAGATATCATGCATAAAAATGACGAAGTAACTACTTACCACAGTCGGTAAATTTCAAGGCCCACGATTGTGAGAACAGAACAGTTGATAGAATCACAGCAGACAACATCCTGTGTAAAATGGTTATCCCAGATGATGATTCAATAAAACGAATCTGTGTGTGTGATACTCTACGGGAAACCGAATCGGTATATAAAGGGAATTCAGCCCGCATTTCACCATTTTTATTAAATACCTCCATAAATATTACTCAATATGACTCGAATTAATTTGTGAAAATGATTATTATGTTTTATTAACCCTCATGGAAATGTTAGTGCGGTGTCATTCCCTCATACATTTTAGAAAAAAGTTTAGCTTATTTATGGAATTTCTGAGGGTATTATGGATATACTTTAAGAAATAAACTACTTAAAGGGAAATGATTTGAAGCCATATATTTTTTTCAAAAAATTTTAAACAATAACTTTTTTAACATTTTTTTTTAAGGTTTCATCATTTACTGCAAGATAAAAATAATAAAATATAGTTCGAAAAAAATTTGACCAAAATTTATTGATACCAATAACTGTAAAGTTCCGCGTTGAAACCAATTCAATTGAAATCTTCTAATATAATTATAAAAAGTACATTTTTTTAACAAAATCCTCTTAAAATAAAAAATGAATGATATAATAACTGATTCTTTAATAATCTTTCAGTATATATCACACACAAGTTGTATTTCTGTTTACAATTTATATGAGATGAAAATTTTCATTTTACAAGCATATTAGAAATAAAACGAACAAATATCTAAGAAAATTCCACTTCATAATTATGTTTTAATAATCCTCAAATATGTATATTCTTCGATAATATTATTTTTTAATACTTTTTTCATTAGTATTTATATGTGCGTAACTTAACAATAGGATATATTTTTAACAAATTCTACAATTACTGTGTTTTTCAAATTTAAATTTGAATTGATTAGTAAAAAATTTTTGTTTCTGCTGCTTGCAACAAACAATGTATTTTTCATAATTTTCGGTGATGGCGAACAACTTAACTGAGAAATATACCAAGGATGTTTTAATCCACACATTTAGGAAGGAAGTGTGCCTTCAAAACACTCGCATGAAAGAGTATCAGAAAAAAATTACAATTTTTGCAATAGTTACAAATGAATGAATGATGTAAGATTAAAAAAAAATTCTCCACGAAATTAATTAGAATCAAAGAATTGAGGAAAACAACTGCACACAACACACAAATTTAGCACAGTGTTGGTTAAAATCTTAGCTATTTTTCACAAATATTCGACAGACAGTAATGTAAATGAGATTGTACTGAAATGGTTATGTACAGGAAAGTTATTGTTTTCCTTTATAAAAAATACGCTGTATTAATTGCACTATTTTTATTAGTAATTAGTGCATTACCTTTTTGGAATAACAGATAATTGAAGGACTTTGATTTGTTGAATCAAAGACGCATTAAATCAATACATAATGAACTTTTGAAGAAGAAACTCGTTATTTTTTTTTAAATGCAGTAAGGTTATGAGGACAATGCTAAGGCTGATTTCAGTCTCCAAATTTCCAAAGCATTTCACATGAAGACTTTTGGCTCCATTGCATTTTTCGCAGAGGAGAATCTCAATTATTTCACGGGATTGATTGATTTTAACTTTCGTCATGCTATGAAACAACATGAGAGCTAATAGCAACAGATCTCGTAATTTGGAACAACGGTCAAGTGACAAAGATGACACCTGAACTATAGCACCCTTCTCCTAACTTCCCCAGCTCCACTCTAACATGAGGACTTTGAACCACGACCTCAACCCTCTTCACGGTTTGTTTTCAGTGTCATCTAGAACTCATGAATTGACAATGCCGACCACGAGTGACCATGACCACTCAGCTACCACGGTCACAATTATTCCACATGATGAAAGGTAGTAGGTGAAATTCAAATTTTGGAAAACAGCCAACAAATCTAAACTACATCTCCTTCACCAGTTAATAACAGTTTTCGTTAAATGAGCTTAAGGTATCCGACTATACGTTCGGAACCGTGATTTTGCAAGAGCGTATAAATGGATAATATTTATGATATTTAGTGTCACTTAGATTAGAAAATGTATATAAAATTATTTTAAGAATAGTATTACAATAAAAAATTATTTAAGTACATTATTTTGACAAAAAATGAACATAGAATGACCAATTTTTAAAATATTCTCCTCTTGTGAAAAATGCTTCTATTATAATAATACTTTGCCTGTATATAGCTCAGACCTCTGTACAGAGGCTCAACTAGAATTTTTGAAACATATAACTTAGAAGTGGGTTTATCCATGTTTTACACAACAGAGGGGAGAAATTTTAAGAAAAAAACGCCGATAATTATTTCAATGGGTAGTAACTCTGAAAATAATATGAATTTTTCAAAAATCATAGTTGAACCTCTGTAAAGAAATCTAAGCTATATGCAGGCAAAATATTATTATATAATGGAAGCATTTTTCCCAAAAGGAGAACATTTTGAAAAAAGGTTATTCTAAGTTAATTTTTTGCCGAAATATTGTATTTAAATAATTTTTTTTTATCAAAATGTCATTAAAACAATTTTATACATGTATTCGAATCTAAGTGACACTAAATATCATCAAAATTATCCATTTATGCACCTTTTTAAAATCACGGTTCCGAACGTAGTCGGATACCTTAAGAAAAGACTTTTCATAAAATTTTTTTTAAAAAAACATCTTTTTCTAATAATATTATAGTTCGAACTCGGAGAAAAATATGGATATATGGATGGATGGAGAAATATATATCAATATTTTTAATAAAAATGCTGAGAGATCGCGATTTTGTAGAGCAGTTTCAAAATTCTTTAATTTTCCATAAAATTTGAATGAATTGTTTACTATTGTCGCTGTAGAAGGGTATTGGCTACGGTCCTCGAAATTCTGAGCCACGGTCGAATGATGATCCTCCACCTGAGCTGTCACCCCACCCTCTAAGCCTTCACTACTTATATCCTCGATAGGATTGACATGCATCAGTCCAGGGCCGGCTCTAGCAGTTTTGCCACCTCGGACAAAAATGGAAAATGCCGCCCCTCTCTCTCAATGCCACCTCTCTCTCTCTTATATATATATATTATTTTAAGTCTTAAAAGATTCAATACAATTCGAAATTAAGGACATAATTACTTGCTATTAAATCAAACGAGGAAATATAAGAGAAAGAATCGTCAATTTCAGCAGACCAATTTCTTCGAAAAATAGTCTACTGATGGTGGGGATCACAAGCTTTTGTTTTAACTTATAATAACAACACTCAGGACTAAAATAAAACATCTCCTGTAGCTCTCTATCTGTCACAACCTCTTATTACCCTTGTCCTGTTTTGGATAGCTCTCCCCAGACATCGTAAGGGTGAAAGAAATGTCCTTTGTGATCTCACTCCGGGATGAGGAGAAATGTACAAGTGAAAGATGTGTAAACATATTAAATTTTCATGCTTTAATATATACTTCCGCCTCAACCCCTTCAAGTTTAAACACAAAAGAGAACTGCCATTAAATATACAGAGTACAAAATAAAAAAAATAATAAGATACGTTATATATATATATATATATATATATCAAATTCGATCCAAATGCCGCCCTTAAAATTTGCCACCCCGGCAGGGGTCCGAATTGTCCGGCCCTAAAGCCGCCCCTAATCAGTCTCTCTACAAGGCACCAGGACTCTAACCTACAACTTTTTTTCCTCTAATGGGGCTGCGGATTGATATTTTTACCTTTGCAGACTTAGTATATTCCCCAGGAGCTGGTATCACTTTTTAGAGCAGCACTATATAGGCGATACCAATTGCCGCAAGTAATTTTGACACCCAGTTTCCTCCCCAGAAGGAGGTACCTGACCTCTGACGATGCGAAATTGTACTTAGGAATTTAATTTTGCCAAGAGCACCCAAGCCAAACGGGTGCTCAAGAGATTTTTTACATGCCGAATAATCATACGACATGGGCGCTGTCGATTTTCTGCCTCGTGAAAATCCACCCTACTTGACCCACAACCTTGAGTGCAGAAGGCCAGCGACAAACCCACCACGCCACCCAGCCGGCCAAAGGCTGCGACAGAACCCCCCAGAACAAGTCACATGATCAAAGGAGGGACGGGACGATTTTCCCCGAGTTCAACCATCACTTCCCCAGTCTTCCATTAAAGCTTGTGATATAGTGCTTTACACGTGTATAGTGCCACATGTTTTTATATATGAAATGTAGTGAACAATACATCAGTGATACCATTGGATATAAAGAAAGGTAGAATACTTATATTATTGTATAACTTTATTCTTGAGTCATTATTGAATTTATTTTTAGTTTTGAAGATAACTGAGTATACTAAATTGATGCATTTATGCCAACATCACTAGTTATTTGTAAATTAAGATATGTTATTCTATATGAGAAATTGGTGTTTAAATTTATATATTTTTTTATCGATCAAATCCTTATCTTAAAAATATTAAAAGTTTTATTAATAACATAACCTAAAACACACATTTTATAGTAATGTCACGTTATTGTTATGTACCCAACTGTTCATCAAATAAGATACATATCCTTACATTTTCTCGGCTATCCATTCTATTTGAATGAGATGACATATTGATTAACATATTTTAGTGAATTGCTAAATATTCTTAATACGGTTAATGTTTTTGAAGAAATTTGCTTTATTAATTCTGTTCTCATCACGTTATGGCTATTCAATCTTAAGAAAAGTTTGTTTAAGTTTGTAATACAGGAAAAATTTTGCAAGCTGAAAAATAATTGTGCTTTTCGGATATATTCAGGAGAGATATTTAATGTTAAAGTATATAGATATTAAGGATTTCAACGAAATGTTAAACAATTCAAATAAATTAGAAGATATCTCAATAAAAGAGAATAAAATTTTAATGTACATTGCGGGTTATGCGTGCATAATATAAAATTCGGATGCTCCGATTGCAAATGTATATTTCTTTCAAATAAAGAGATCAATTTCGAAAGTGAATTGCCAATTATCTGTTTACAAGCACAACAGAAGCATATTTGGAATTATATGAGTTGTGGAATGCCTCGCATTCGTTTTATTCATCTTGTGTTAAGTCCGCATTTTCATATTTTTTAAAAAATATTCATTACATTCTGGAATATATGCTTAAATAATTATTCAAAAAAGCGCCATGAAGAAATTTTAACGGTGAAAGATAATCGAAAAATAAAGAAATTTAAGGCCAGTTAGATCAATGTTGCTTTTTATATTTCACTATTTTATTTATTTAAATATTCAATCATCGATTGGTATATTATTCAATGTACATGTACTTCCTTATACTTCATTTTTTTTATTCAAAATAGATTTTATGCACATGTTTAAAATAGTTCACATAACTATTACTTAAAGAAAAATTCTATTTATTTACATTATTCGTTTAAATCATTTTCATGAAGATTTTTAGCACATTCGAAGGATGTTAAATGTAAAATACTATTTTTTTAATTTAAAAAATTTGTTTGATTTTTAAATATTTTTACCTAGGCGTAATATTTATTTGTAACGCATAAAAGAATAATGTAAAAATTGGTTTGAATAATATCAGTACAAATCCAAATGATTCAAAACTTGAAAGTAATCAGTACATTGCCTCATTAATGATATATTCTATGAAAATTTTTTTTCTTTTTGTCAGATTTACAGGTAAAGTATTCTTTTCTAATGTGTATATTTCCTAACGCATAATCTAGAATCTATTTCTGCTGTATAATTACTGTGGTATCTAAAACTGTTTGTGTCTCATTTTTATATATTTGTATATATTTTTACATGAATTGTATTCTTTATTTGTATATATTTTTGCATGAATTTTGCATTTGTATATATTTTTGCATACATTTAACCTTTATTATGATTCATTGATTACTGCAAAATGTTGCTAAATTCACATGTTTTTTTATTAATATGCCTCTAAAATGCTTTACTTTTCATATTTCCTTTGCAAGTAAATAGTTGCTTTTGTTATTTTATCTGATTGAAAATATTTTATATTGAGTCAGTTTTTACTTAGATGTTTCTTACATTGTTATGAGTCTTTCACGAGTGATATTTCCCCCTTTTTCCTGGAAAATATGAGACATTTTTCTAACGTATTAATACATAACTTTCATCTGAAAATATTCTAAATGAGAATTATAAAAAAAATACTCAACATAAAATGTGGAAATATTAGTCTACGACCTGAAAAGAAATAAATGTCGTAAGCTTTGTAATCCTGACAGCCACTGCGACTCGCAAAGCATTCCTCCTTTCATGATGTCATCAAAACTCTTTCGCGGCCTGGTCCTTCAAGGTGACCTTGGCCGAACCTACAACTTGAGAGATATAACGCTGGCCACTTGTTCGTGACCATGACCACTCAGTTACTGTGGATACACAGCTAGCTTGAAATAAAGATATTTTTGGTATAGAAATTGCATTTACTAATGCGCCTTTCTATTTATTCATTATTTTGCAGGGCTTCGAACCGAAACTGAGTCGAAAATCGTTATTTTGGTTGAAACTAAAACCAGAACTGAACCGATAAAAAATATCGGTTAATTTCGGCTCAGTAATTTTCATATGTTAAATAAATAAATAAACGTATTTTTACCTAATTATTGCAGATCAAGTGCACAATGTGAGGGAAAGCTTCAAGTGGCGAGGGTACACATAATCGACATAATCATGAACCTAGTTATCAGATGCGATTTTGATAATACATAACAGTGCCAATGCGCCTTTCTCTGATCACCGCTCATGTCGTACATGATGGTTAATTGTATCAATTCACATAGAGTGTACCAATTTAAAATGATTAAATATCTTCAAAAGTTTGATAAAATTACATTTTTTTTTTATGATAGAATTATATTTTTAGCATAAATAACAATATACATAACATGAAATTATCCATTCGTAACTGAACCGAAAACAGTTATTTTTGGCGGAACGAAAACCGGAATTGAACCGATATATATATATTTTTAGTTGAACCGGAACGAAAAAAATTACGGTTCGAAGCCCTGTTATTTTGTCATATACTTGTTGAGCAATAAGATGGAGAAAAAGGTAGCAAAAAAACAGTCATAATAGAGAAAACCTTTAACAATTTCTCTATCTATTTTTTTTTTATCTTTTTTTATAACAGCATGTCTTTCAAAAACATGTAAGCTGAATAAATAGTCTGTGTTTTTCAACGTCTTTTGCTCTATATTTACTTGCTAAAAACACTTATAACCGGTGACTGTATTAACCTCTGTGAAGTATGTCTCGCCAGGTGTTTTATTATGACTAATATAGACACACAAAGAATGCAAATATGATTTCTAAGAGAAGAAAAACGAGAGACTCGTTTTAGAAGAAAATGTTATGTTGCTGAAAATTCAATGATTTTATATTACTGTAACTTAAACGAGGAGATATTATAATCATTCCTGATATTAAATTTCTAGTTAAGTTTTTAAAATGGAATTTCTGATAACTTCGATGAATTTTCATTAGTACATTATTTCGATTTTTCGTCTTATTTTAAGAATAATATCTATTTCCTCTTTTTAAAGTTTAATTTAAGTAGGTAACTATGCGTCAAAAATTATTTAAATATGCTGTCCCGAATTTTCATGCATTCGTGAAAAGCTCCTAAATTTAAAAATAGATTAATAGCAAAATTGGTCTTTTTGAAAAATTTGAAAAGAATTCAGAAATTGAACGCTCTAAAAAGTATTGCCATAAATATATACGCTTTAAAACATTTCTTTACAGAGCTTGATTAATAGCAAAACATGATAGATTTTTATTAACCACTTCGCAGTTTTGACCGTCACCGCTCAGGCATTTGAAATGGTACTTCACGGATTTTCCCGAGCTGCGCTCGGGCAAGGCTTTTCCAACTCTAATCTTCTGATTAACCCGTATTTTTCACTCGTTTAGGGTCCAATATTTCTAACAGATGGCTCAAATATACGAGTAAAATTAGGATTACAAAGAAATGTCTAAACCGGTTCTAAGGTTAGGTTTTACTTCATTCTTTTAGACTAGATAAGACAAGAATTTTCTTTTTACTAGATTGGTGTACCGCAAGCTACGAACACTATTTCTTTTAAATTTGGGGCTTAAAATAGAAGACAAATGAGTGATTATGAGAGGCTCATAACAGAAAATAATTGTAAAATTAACTTAGATAGTGAGTCTGAAATTTCTGTAAATGATTCTGGAGGTAATGAAAGTTTGTTATCGGACTTCTCTTGTGGTGTAGATAGAATGGATCAGCATCTCACAAATTACTCAATAACAAACAAAAAAAAGAGGCAAGAAAAAAATGCATAAAAAAATATTCTTCCATCTTCTAGATACATCATTGTGGGATGCTTTCGTTTTCTATCAGAAACTGGGAGAAAATCTCATTTGAATTTCAGGCTTGATATTATAGATCGCCTTATTGAATGACTTGGGGTGGTAAATGAGAAAAAAAGACTACCAGGGATTTTGCCCAATCTCTTACGATTGACTGAAAAAAACTTTTTAGAAGTGTTTCCTCCCACCGACGAAAAATTGAGACCAACGAGGCAATACTTTGTGTGTTGGTCGAAAAGAAACGATTTTGGAAAACGGGTGAAAAAAGAAACACGATAATTTGGTTCCGATTGCAATGTTGGACTCAACTTGTCTCCTTGTTTTAAAATTTAACACACAAAAATCGAATTTTAAGAGAATAATTAACTGTAAGTACAATATTATCTTTTAAAACCTAATATACATTTTTGTTAATTGTTCTTTTGAGTTCGCTTATTTCTTCGGAAAAAAGCCAATTTTAAGGAAAAATATGTTTTTGAATGAAAATAGAAATTAGCATAATTCTTTAAATTTAATATTTATGACATTTCTGACTGCCGATTTGAGTTTATATAACTAATTTCATCTTAAAAATGTGCTTATATTTTGACATAATATTACAGAAAAAAGAAACTGTTAAGTAGCTAAGCATCTATAAAAAATCTGATTTGCTTGACTTCGGATTAAAGCTATACGGAGCTATAAAGCTATTGGTGAGAACTTCTCAATTTCGTGCCTGACATCTGATAACATACTTCGCTCTCTCCTAATTACCGTTTAAAGTTACGTGATGACTTTGGGGTTCAAAAAATTCTTAAATAGGGTCCCATTATTCCATATGGCCCACTTGGTGGAATCTGTATTAATTGGATTATCGCAACTACAATGTCTAGAGGGAAGTTGACGTAGTAGATCTATGATTTTTATATGTATCTTTCTGTTGTACTTCGGCAAGCTGTAGAAAGAAATACTTTTTTTCTAAGATTTTCTTTGTAAACAAAATGAAAAGACAGTGTTTTATATAAAATTTCATTAACTGCTTGTGTAATATGAGAAATAAAAGAATGTTTTCTCTCAATATATATATATACACTTAGTATTCACGGTCGTACAAGCCCAATTTGAAGGTTCTAGTTCAGAAGGATTGAACTTCGATTTCATAAAAGATCATCAAGATGAGCAATGATAGATATTTTAAGTTGAATCTATTTGGATTTTAAACTCTTCATGGTATGCAATAACGAAGTTTCGACAATGTGCAGATAATATCTTGATTCAAATTTGTGAAATTCTTTGTAAATAATCCATTTTTAGAGCTAATTATTTACAAATTGAATATTTATTTAATTGTAGTTGTTTAAAGATCTATAGTTATATGAATGTGTAAAAGAATTATCCTGTGAATCCGGAGTATATCTGAGTAAATTAACAGTTAATTTTTTTTTTTACATTTTGGAGGGATAAAAAGTGACAAGACAATCTTTGAACTTTTTATCAGCGTAGAATAAAAAATAGTAACAATTTTAAATCGTGTGTCTAATTCTGTATATCCCATTGTATGTGTATATGTGTTACATAAATCCACATTATCGTACGTTAATTTTGTTAACGCGCAACCAAATACAACTTAACACCATTCTTCTCAAACATAAGCTACTTCTACTTTAACTGCCATCCTGTTTTTCACCCACGTGTGTGTGCATTCACTTCTACCGAATTATCTGCTAACGCCCGCTGTGTGTACGGTGTGCGTGCTTTGGAGGCTTAGTAATGGCTTGGAGTATTTACAAATTAGCTGGACTCTAATGAGAATACAATAAATTAAAATTACATACAATTAGTAACTCTTTTTATTTGTGAGCAACTGTATTCCAGATCATCCACCAAGATACCATTTGAGAAGCCATCCAAAACGTATTATATCTATATACAGTAGCGCACACAGGAATTTTTCAAGGGGAGGGTCCGAGGTTGAAAGTTCACCATTCTTGTATCATGCTATTTTTGATTTTGTCGATTTTCAGGAACAAAACACAGTAAAAAACTAATTATTGAATAAATAATTAGCATTAATTGATAAAATTAATCATTAATAACAAATATTTAATTAAATTTACGTATTATATACTTAGAATTATAACCAATCGGAAAAAAATCAATGGCTTTGGGGGGTCCGGACCCAGTCTCCTTGTGTGCGCCACTGTCTATATATATATACACATATAACGCGATATATAATATGCATTCATTGAAAACAATATTTTAGGAGCAACATTTGTATTTTTTATAGAAAATTGTGATTTTGATAAAAATTTGTAGACAGTGTAGAGACTTTCAATACAGAATTTCAAATGCTCTAATACGTAACATGATCAGCATATTAAATATTATAAGAAGAGATATTTGGGGTTTAATATAGATTACAGGCAATATTCTATGATTTTATCATACCCGCAAGTAACAATATTAATAAAAATTGAACGATAATATAAATCCCATATTAAGACATTAATATCCTGTGTGATTTTCAGTTTATCACGGAAGAAAAATAAAATATCATCGTTACCTTGGACACTGAAAATATTTTTTAAAAATCGAGTTATTTGTTCTATCAACCAATCCTCTATTCATGATGGGTTTTTCTCTCTTAAATCTCTTTCATGAAAGATTTTATTTGCCGTGTCCTAATCTGAGATCCTCTTTGCTTAAACTCACTTAGTAATAGCCTTGCTGTCTTTGGAAAGTGTAATCACAGATTGTTTGGGTACATCTTCCTCTTATTCGTTATCTTATACCTTGTCACATGAAACGGTTTAAAACTATCTTTCGCGTCTGTACTACAGACATACAAGGCCGCTTTTCCGCTTAGACATGCTAGGCACGTGCCTAGGATGCAAAAGATTTGGGGACGATATAATTGGAGGACGAAAAAAAGAGAAAAACATTGAATTACAGCGAACTTACCACCACCTAGCGAATCGTGAGAGAAGCATTTCTGCCTTCAAGAGAGTAAAGGCTGAAATGAGATCCGCTATGGAAAATGAAAAGTTAAACACATTGTTTGATGTTGCTGTGCATTCAAAATGATCTTTGCAGTGTAAATTGATTACAATGATATTATTAATGATTTTCTCGAAAAAATCCTTCATTTTTTGAAGAAAATCTTCGTTGTACAATGACAGTGACTCAACAAAGAATAAGGATGTCGAAAAGTAAAAAAAGACAGTAAAGCGATGGAAAAGATACTTAACAAGTTAATAAACAGTTCATACAATAATGTATACTCTATACTGTAATTGTGTAAACGATTTCATTAATTTACTGTACTAATTTACAAAAGGGTGGTGTGGTCCTTGATGCCGTAAAGTAAGTAATGAACACGAGTGACCAAACCATACCACTATCCTTTTTTTACGATTGTCAGTCCAGGACACCAGTGATCCACAGGTGGAGGATATAATGGAAAGAATATTCAAACAGCAAAAACAAAGAAAGGGAAAAGAGTAAGAGTTAGGGGAAAATCCTTCCCTAGAAATAAAACAGGAGAAGCAAGAACTGATGGAAGTGCCCTGGAAATAAGGGGGCGTAACTATTGATGTGCCTAGGGCACCGGGAGGTTAAAAACGGCCCTGCTGACATAATTTTGAATTACTACGGAAATCATTCAGAAAAAATCTTCACAATTACAGAGAAAAATTTTTGTGGTTCAAAGTAAACTATGAGAGATTTTACAACAAAAGATACCTAAAACGTCCGCTGGTGTCGTTTCGATACCAAGGAAATTTATCATTATAAATAACACACACTGTGGTTCAGCAAAAGATCACTAAGTATATACCATTCACTAAGTATATACCATTCAAAAAAGCAAACTTCTGGAAGTAATATCGCACATTTATTTGACCTTGAACGCAGTGTTATTAGGTTTACAGCAGAAATGAGTCAGTTGTACTAAAATCATTGTGTCTAAATGTTTCGTTACATAGCATTGCTTAACTGCTATTACGTTCAAATTACGTAAGTGAAAGAAATTCGAAAAACTAAGTAAATACTGAATTTAAAGGAATTATATATATACAAATCCACTAAAATGCATAAAGTGCAATATTAAAGAGTGCAATGGGAACTGCAACTAAAAAATGTGTCTCACTTGCATGAAAATGGTGTGCGGAAAATGTACAGGAAAAATTCAATTTCACTGTAATCATTGCAAATGAGGAATGTGCAAAACATTAAGCATGAAAACAATAAATAATGAGGAAAAGCTCGCATTATCATAAAAATTACGATTTTGCTTATTATACTAATATTTATGAATATTATTGTTTTATTCCATTTTACAAGATTAAGTAATTTGTTTTGTTACAGTTTTATATGATAATTACATGAAATAATATTAAAAAGTCTTAAAATTAAACCCTACTGAACAGTAGTCCTTCAATTATTTATTTATTACAATTATTTTACATATTTTATATTATTATGTCGAAACGATACCGGCGGAAGTTTAAGGGTAATCGAAATCCCGGACGCTTCTAGTGTTTATATTATTATATAGAATATTGCCACAAAATTTAATGGAAAAAAGCCCTATTATACATATAGAAATATTTTCACTTTTTCTTATTCATTTAACATTATCCTGCGTTTTTAAATGATTATATTGTGTATTTGTATCGCAAAAAGAATAGAAAGCTCTATTTTTTGAAAATATAACTGCAAAAAGGTTATTAAAAAAAAAGTATCATAAAGATGTTCATGAAATACACTACCCATATATATATACACACATACAGTTATTTTAAATTTATAGCCTTTCTTTATACATTGTTGCATATATATTTGTTTTAAAAATGGAAAAATTAGATTTTGTAAGACAACTCTCAAGTCTTTTTTTCCCCCGTCGTTTGCATACTTAGAGGTCTTGGCTGGCGTTCAGAATTACAAGACGTATTAAATGTGATAAGTGGTCCTTTGAACCGAGAAGAAGTAAAAAGCCAAAGATAAGTAAGAACGTTATAGGAACTTTTCCCCAGACAATAAAAAGTTTTAAAAAAAATAATGATATTTTTGGTCAATACAAGAGTGTGATATCCTATTTTTGAAATTTCGACGTGATCGAAGGTATGAAGAAAGGGTTACCAAGGCAGTGATATCAGGACCACGAAAGTCACACCCATTAATAATGAAACATTACCAAATGATATGAGATTACTGTTTTCAGTAAGTGCATTACCTCAATTTTTGAACCTATTTACAGTCACTTTTAGGTATGTCTTCTTTCATTCAGCCATACAGATGAAATAAAGCTGGTGTTGACTTGGACTATTTTACTATTCTATCCTTGACATTTGCC
Source organism: Trichonephila inaurata madagascariensis (assembly GCA_019973955.1). NCBI lineage: Eukaryota > Metazoa > Arthropoda > Arachnida > Araneae > Nephilidae > Trichonephila > Trichonephila inaurata. Next base: position 86,026 of record BMAV01011435.1, on the reverse strand, counting down.
CCTAAAATAATATTTAGAATGACATTGTGAATACTATTTTAAAGTGTACTAAATTTGTAACCATCAACCTTTCAATATTTGATATTGTAACGTCGTGAGTAGTTAGCAAACAAGAAAATTTGTCACAGCCTCATTTTAAAATTAAAGCAGTATTTATTTGTTTCATAGGTTACTATAAAAGAGTCCAATAAATATGCCAAGCCGGGCGGACAGTCTATTTCACGGAAGTTCAATCCTTTTTCCGAAAGGCACTCGCTAATCCCTTTTCTTTTCAGGGCTCCTCTCCAGTTTTCTCCATCCAGGGCTTTACATCAAGTTTTCCATCCAGGGCTCTATCTGTCTCCATCCAGGGCTCCATCATTCTCATCTAACTTTTGAGCACTCTTATTCATCACACCACCTGGGTTTTATAACCCCATTCTCTCGGCACTGGCTTTCATACTAGCTTCGTCTATATGTCAACCTATTGTCACCGGCTCTCTTTAGATATTGTAACTTCCAGACTCGATGTCTGCGTTTGTCCGAGGTCAGACAATAAACAATGACCCCATGGCCACGTGCTCTTGTCACCTAACGTCTGTTTGGAGCCATAAAACTTCGCATGAATAGATGGGTGAGGTTCACCCCAATCGAAGACGTCACAATATCCAACTTCCCACGTTAGTTTTAATCACGCTTCTTTCCAACGATTTTTTTAGTTGGAATATTTTTCCCCAGTTTTTTTGTTGCACTACATAGTAGAATAAATTATGCTCTCGTGCCTCTTTCTTCTAAATAAAAGTTCTATTAGTTTGAAAATTGTTATATTGAGTAATGAATCGCATTTTTAGGGAGAGTGTAATCCGCTACAGGAGTTAAATCTTCAATGGGTGTAATCTGAATGGTAACCTGTAATTTTGTGTGTGTGCTATAACAAACAATTATTCTTCAAAAATTTGTTAGTATAGTCAATTCCAATACTATGTAGTACATTTATACTGCAATATGTCCACGATCAAAATTTTATGATTTACATCATTCGATCCCAATTCAAATCGAATTTTTAAAAATCTCTACATATATTTCTCTGTTTATGATGAAAACGGAGGACGCTTGAAAGCAATAGCATAGCTGTAACCAAGGTTTGTTCAAGATATTGAGAAATCCCCAAAATTCAGCAGTGAATAATAGCAAAAAGGGGAAATTAATCACTAAGGCAGTTTGAATTCAATCTTAGATTGTTTAGAAATTAACTATATACATCTTAGTTTCAATTTCAAGTATATTAAAGAATGATGTGTTAAATCACATCCATAGTTAATGTGTTTCGATATAATTCATTCATTTCAAAAACTGTGGTAAGCATGAATCCTTAGAAAATAGGATTCTTCAAGTGTGAGACTTTTATAAAGAATTTGTGAAACTTTGAAGCGTTATAAAATCATTCAAAAATAATTGGACGCAGTATTTGTAGATAGTTAAAAAATACTAGAGGAAGGCCAAAAATACAAGGGTGGTCTGAAAAGTTTCCGACCTCAACTTGAAGATGGCAGCACCTGTCAATAAAAGCTTGTGAATTTCGTTGTTCATCAGTTGACAGATACTCACTGAAGTTTCAGCCATTTTGGACGCGCAGTTGTTATGTAACAGTCGTTTGAGTGAGTTGATATGAGTGTTTTTGTGAAAATGGACAAAATCGAGTATCTAGCTGTCATTATACATTTGTTTTTGAAAGGCAATACGCCAACGCAAATCAAGGATAAGTTGGATTCTGTCTATGGGGACTCTGCACCATCATTTACCACCGTGAAATTTTGGGCAGCTGAATTTAAACGCTGCCGTAAGAGCTTGGGAGACGAAGACGTTCGGGGCGTCCAAATAATGCAACTACCGACAAAAACATCACCAAAGCTCATCAAATGGTGCTAGACGACCGCCGAATTAAAGTGAGAGAGATAGCAGAGGTTATGAATATGTCAAAAGAACGTGTTTGTCACATATTAAATTAGTATTAAGGCTTGAGAAAGCTGTCCGCGCGTTGGGCGCCGCGTTTGCTCACTTTAGACCAAAAACGTGTTCGAATGAACATTTCCAATACTCTGTTGACACAGTTGAGGTGCAATAAATCCGATTTTTGGCACCAACTAATTACTGTAGATGAAACTTGGATACACCATTATACGCCCGAAACAAAAATACAGTCCAAACATTGGACTGCAAAGGGGGAACCGGCTTCCAAAAAACCAAAAACTGTTTTTTCGGCTGGAAAAGTGATGGTGACTGTTTTTTAGGATAGTCATGGAGTTATTTTAATTGATTATCATTAAAAAGAAAACATCATTACAGGAGCATACTACGCATCATTACTTGACAAGTTGAAGGCAGAACTTGCGGAAAAACGACCACCTTCGCAGAAATAGAAAATCCTTTTTCACCAAGACAACGCACCGTCTCACTCTAAGCGGTTGCCATGGCGAAAATCCACGAATTACGGTTTGAACTGCTTGACCATTCGGCTTATTCACCAGACCTAGTCCCAAGTGACTTCTTTTTGTTCCTTCATCTAAAAATTGCACTCGGAGGACAGAATTCTTCTTCAAATGAAGAGGCAATTACCTTCGTGAACAATTATTTTTCAAAGGAAATCGCCGAGTACTATTTGGACAAGTTACAGAGATGAGAGATCATCCCTAGGAGAAGTGTGTAGAGTTACAAGGAGACTATGTTGAAAAATAAAATAAAATTTTCAGAAAAAATGTATTGTATCTATGTTAGGTCGGAAACTTCTCAGATCACCTTCGTATATCGACTTAAACTGAATTACTCAAGAAAAATGAAACTGTGTCCAGTAAATTGAATATCACCCCCAATTATAGAAGTCCTTTGAAATAATCATATTCTCATTTGAATTTGAACTTATACACATACACACATATAATATATACACACACACACAGAATATATATATATATCTGTTGTGTGTGTGTGTGAAGGGCTCATGGGATGGCAGCACTTGCGACCCTTTGACACCACGTGCGTGACTCAGCTCGCTTCACAGGGAGGCGAGCGGTGATCCTCAAACCCAGGTCAGACGGAGAACGGAAACGACGTAAAAGAATGTTTAAGGCGAATTTTAGCCACTTGGTAACGACAGGCGTTTAAATATGTAACTTTGTCGCGCAACCCATCAGTCGCGGGAGTGAGAGGGTTCGAGGAAGAAACAGACATGATCTTAGAATCACTACTTTTATATATTCAACTTTTAACACTAGGTGAATGCACTTTAATATCTAAACCCGAGGAGTAATAAGAATTATTAATCATAAGTATATTAAATATATGGAAACTCTTATCATTCTGGATTTTTCTCTAGTACAATCCTGCTTTCATCTTGCAAACTCTTTCAGTCGTAAAGTGGACGTTTTCTACTGCCCCCGTGAATTTTTCTTCTAGATTTAATATTACGATGTGCAGTGGCGGCACGAGACCTGAACTTAATGTGAGCAAGATACATTTTGAGAGGCCCTTCTGGTGGCATAAGAAGATGGTTTATAAATTAAAAAACTAATTTTTATTCATAAAGAAATAAACCAAACTTTTTACTCATATCTCTTTGACACATTAAACAATACCGAAAAAAAAGAAAAAATTTAAAGAAACAGAAATTTTCTATTTTTAGTTTTGCTGAAATCCTTAATGATTGGTTCGTAATTTATCTTAGAGGCTATATCTGTTTCAACTGCCAAAGCTGAAATTTTTTCCTGAACTATTGTATTTCTTACATAATTTTTTTTTATCAGTTTTGATTTTGAAAAACTCTTCTCAGCAGAAGCGGTACTTACAGATATTATTAACAAAATTCGAAGGACAATGTAAATATTTGGGGAAATTTCTTTCAAATCTTTCTCTATGACATATTAGAGAAGATATTTCACGTCTGTTATTGTGTCGGGTAAATTTGGGATCATATTTTGTAATTCTTCATATTATTTGTAAGTTTGGAAGTCACTGCTCTCACCTACTTGCAGGACTGTGTGTAAATCTTAACAGTTTTTCAGTCTTTGCTCTTTTGGAATATTTTTTAACTTGTTTAAAAGTCATAGAGAAAACCAAAATTTTCAAAATGTTGATTTAAAGAGATAAATCTTGAATCCATATTGCTTATCACAGAATCAATCATGGTATTAAAAAGTCTGTTTCATCCCGGCTTTTGACAGACTCTATAGGTTGATCGCCGCCTTCATAATCAAACATTCTTTTCTTTTTGGCTAAATTTTTATTTTAAAAATCTATTAGTAAATAATAACTGATTTCTTCAATAAACTTACGAGCGTCAGACAAGCATTTTCCGATTTGTCGATACTCTTTGATCCAGCTGCAAAATGTACGCAAATGCTCATGAGTAATGCATAAATGGGCTTTTAGATTACCATAATTTGCTTATGGTATTGACACACGTTAATAACTCACACGATACATGTAATTATATGATAAATTCAACACTGAACATTTTATTTAAAATGGAATCGCAATCACTGAGTTTCTCGGATTGTTCCGCATGGTTTTTTAAGTTTTCTATGCATTCAAACAAATTCATCAAATTGTAATAATGCGGCCTTACCGCCTCGATTGTTTTCCTCCCTTGTGTCTGATAAAGGTTTAATAGTAAGCTTTAATTTATCTTTGATAATTTTTCAGCGTTTGTTAAAACTTGAAATAACCCAAAAAAAAATCTTCTGAATAAAACCAAAAAATGTCTTTGTTGCTACTGACGAATTAGCTGCTTCTACCAATAACAGATTCCAGCTATGACAACCACAAGGTGTGAAAAGGGCCCTGGGATTTATATTTAATATTCGAGTTTTAACTCCACTATTTAGGCCTACTATATTTGCACCATTGTCGTATCCTTGTCCACAACAGTTCTGTATATCTAAGCCATTTTTTTCTAGCTCTCCCAGTATTGCATTGGTGAAATATTTTCCAGTCGTTTCAGTGACAGCAAGAAATCCTGATCAAGTTTTCTTCTATACTTCCAGTTGATGTACTACAACATCTTAAGATGACCGACATTTGTTATATATTCTACTTTTATCCTGCCAATCACTTCACCGGTAACTATGTTTGACATGATTGTAATCAATTCATTCTGAATATCGTGGCTTAGATAATGTTGTGCAATTTGTTTATTATCAACGCGACTTATGTGTTCCCGCGCGTAACGTAGGATCTTAATTAGATATCAATTTAAATAAGTCTATGAAGTTTCCAGAATTCTTAATGTCTTCGTCTGTTTTGAGAGATTCTTAACTCCAGATTATGATAGGCTAAGAAATTTATGATATCAATTAATCTCTCAAACAAATTGTACCACAATGTTTTTAAGATTCAAGAATTCGCCTTTCGTTTTCTGTCTAATGTTTTTCCGTGCTTTATTCTCTTCCCTAATGTTATCCATTGGAACATTTAGGCCATATGTTCTTTATTATTCTCATGTCTGCGTGAAATATTACTTTTAAGTGTTTCCAATTACAGCACTCTTCATGTACCATTTGAGTTTGGGAATTGTCAAATAGCCTATATATACATGGAAAACAGAGAAAATTTTATTTTTAAATTTGAATAAACCAACTAGCGACAACGTTGAGTTTCACCATTATTTAGTTTTCTTGAAAAATGAAAGTTGGAAAAGTGTCTATGATCATCATCTTTAGGATAATATTCATCATTGTTATTTAACTGCTATGTGGGACCGCTTTGAACTATATCATGACCGGTGAGCATCTGTCACACAGGAAACGTAGACAATCCCGAGTTAAAACTGGAATATGCTTGTTTCACTACGTCACTGGCATCTATGTTCACAGGCGAATAACTAATCTCAATCTCTTCTTGATTGTGACTTATGTTACTAAACGTGAACACAGAAATCTCAGCATCATATTATGATTGGCAAGCTTTTGATTCTATTTCTATTTCCGATTTTCTTCGTTCGGTATCAATAGTCGGTGCATCTGGAGTAACTTTTAAATTCAATGGAGACTTGAATACAGATAAATGTGTGTTGTCGAGAAGTGTCGAAGGAATCGATTAATTTGATACTGTACTGTGCCAAATTCAGTCTGACCGAAAAACTTCATCATACCTGAACTTTAAACCTAGTTTAATACAACTCTTTCTGCTTTTCTTTTTCTTTTTGCTGCACCATATTCCCATTTTCTCTCTTTATCTTTATTTCTCTTAGTGCCTAAACTTGACATAATTGATAAATTATGAAAAATACCCAGTACCACACACACTATTATTTATTATCACATCAAATACTTTTAAAATTTATAATATGATATAGAAACATGAAGTGAGACTATGTCTGCATGCGATACTTTAATTGACTTTCTAATGATGGAAGTCCTGAGCTATATCCCGTCTCTGACCGGGGAATCCCCGCGATAGCAGCTTAACTCCTGCTAATGTTGTGACATAGCCATTGTCGATAGCTATGACGTGGGGGTTCCACGTGAGTTAGAGGTGTGGGATTATCGGAAGGATGAGACATTCTATAATTCTTAATACAACTTTTATTAAGAATTTAACTTAAATTACTTATATAACGAACAAACTTATATTAAGTGAGAATAAACCAAAGTACACTGATTTAATTTAGTCAGATCGCACAACTAGATCACTTATCAAAATATAACTAATCATCTGCCTAATCTCGCTTCAATATTAAATTATCGTTCAGAACATAATCCTCCTACCTTGGTGGAAGACTCAACAATACTGATACTCGCAGGTAGACTGATGTACTCGTGTGCAATTGTCCTCCTAGTAATTATTAGCGAGGGTGGGCGTCTTCGTGATTCTTGAGTAGGCCGTCTAAACACGATTCCAACTGTTCCACACTAAGTTTTCTCTAAGATTGCCATTCTTTCTCACTAAACTTTCTATCCTTTTAAAGGTTATCTTATTTGCATTGTTGCTTCGTTTTTCCTCTTGGAATTGGGTTGGAAAAGTTTTGCCATTAATCGTGGCCGTCAAAGAACGCAGGAGTTATGTAAGAAGAAGAACGCGAGAGATGTCACAATGTTGCCAGACTAAATATGAACGAATGAGCGGAAACGACAAAGTTGAGAAATTTTTATTAAAAGAAAATGGAAAACAATATATTTTTTTCATGTATTTATTCATATACTTTTATGCACCGATAAATAGAATATCTTTTTTTAAAAAAGTCGATATATCAATTTTTCGATATCTTATGGCGAAAAACAGATAGAGTTGAAATATTCTAATTTATTAATTATAAAAAACACTGTGGCGTTCGCTTTTGGATTTTTCTTTCTTTTCGTGTAATTTACTTCGGCTTCGAGGCACGAGGCCCTATGCACCTCGAGGCCATGGGCGGTGGCCCACACCGCCTCTGACGATGTGCGATCATCGGTCGCTCACACTAGGCCAGGGGGGGGGAGCGAGCCTTTATGGATCATTGTGCCACATTTTCTAAAAAAATGTTTAGTGAGGTATAGACGTACCGTCAAATAATTTTGACTTGTGATTATTTTGAAAATAATAAAACTAAATTCTAACAATTCAAAGCTCTATTTTTCTACGAAAAAATATATTTTGCGGTACAGTAGTAAATTTTTTAGTTATACGTGTAATTCAAACTAAAGTAATCTTACTGTGACTTCTGTTGTTGTAGATTAGATGATAAAAATATCTTATATTAAGAATTGTAAGATATTACTTTTATCAGAAGGCATGCTGAATTGGAGTTATCTGCCAAACTGTTTTTATGCGAGTCTTTGATGCTATTCATCTCTGAAAATAATGACTCGCAGGCATAGGTAGACGAACATATGGTTCAAATAGCGTGATCCACAGCTTCTTCAAACAGCTAAATGTATCTGGAATTGAATTCCATGTTTCCAAAATTTCGTTACTGGCATCGGCTGCGCAGCGTGACCTATCATTCACGTTTGTTCGCAATACTTCATAGTGAACTTAGTTATTTTGAACTGAAAGGCAAACCGTTTTGATCGGCGGCATGCCCAAAATTTTGTGTTGCGTGCCGTTGGTTCGCCATCCCTGCACTAGGCTTTCCACTTAGGAGCAACTCTTAACCATTACCTCGCCTACACAACGACTGCCACTTAAATAGAAGATTGTATTTACCTCTCTAAGGAAAACGGTTTTCAAACTAGTATCACAGTTAAAAAGAGTATTTTCACCAAGAGAATTAGTTGAAGCCCGAATAGAACCCATTACAACTTACGGAATAGTATTTGTGTATTCCCCTTTTTGTTGATACTGTTAAAATAAACAATTTTATTTGTTAGCTCTTAGTCTTTACTGGCTAACGAAATAAAACCATTACAAACCAAATACAACATACCGTAAAATCCGGCGTATAACGCGCACCTACACTTTCAAGCCAATTTTTTTAATTTTTAGGTATGCTCGCCGTATAACGCGCACCCCCTTTTTAACGAAGAAATCTGAAATATTAATATGCATTGTTTTTATGTTTTGAAGTAATTTATTCAAGGTATTATCCCAGACTTTTGAAAAAATAGCATACTTCTAGAACTACAACTATTCTTGTTCATAAGGCAAGTTGTTTCTCTTAAATAAACATTGTATCGATACATCTAGAAGTAAATTTTTTTGTCCATTCTTTTTGTTATTATTAAAGCTATCGTTTTTATACCCGGCGTATAACGCGCACCCTTAACTTTCGATCTTATTTTTTGTGTTCAAAGTGCGCGTTATACGCCGGATTTTACGGTATATATAATTCCATAGATATAGAAGACATGTTTAAGATTCTTAAAATAGCATATAGCAAATACTTTTTAAATAGGATATTAAAATATGATAAATATATTTCTATTATTGAATTAGTATTAAAAGAAAATTATATTTTCCATAATAACGCTTATTATCAGCAAATTAAAGGTTTACCACAAGGGGAACCAGCTAGCAACTGCTTAGCAAATATCTACTTGCATTTTTATGAAAATGAAAGTATTAGTTATGCATCTTGTTACTTTTTTAGATACATAGATGACTTAATTATGTTTAGTAATATAGTAGACTTTGTTCCTAACCTTAATTATTATCCCCACTATTTAAAATTAGTAAAAACTAATTATAATAAAGGGGTCAGCTAACTTTTGGACCTTCAATTAAAGGTTAAGAATAATTTGCTATTAAGTAATATTTTTGATAAAAGGAACTCATTTGATTTTAACATTATAAAATGTTTTTTTGGGGTAGTAACCTACACCTATCAATATTTAGAAATTTTATAAAAGAAACAATGATTTAGTTACTGATAACATTTTAAAACAAAGTAATTTTGTAATTTTGCAATAATTGTATAGAATACAATTATCCAAGTAGTTTATTTATAAATATATTTCTATTTCTAATTAAATATATTTTTATCTTAGTTCATTATTTTATTTAAAATTCCTTTTATTTAGTTTATTTTTTAAAAACAAAAAATTTGTAACACCTATTTTAATTGCAATATATCGATTAGTATATAATCATCCAAGTTTATTTACTTTGTTATATATTTTTATTTGTTTTTATCTATTCTTAAATTTGTTCATTATCGTTTTTAAAACTTCCTTTATTTAGTTTATTTAAAAAAAAATCTTAGTGGTTTGTTTAATTGCAAAATAAATATCCAGGTGGCGCCACTATTTTTCCTTCTCGAATAGTCTTTCCAATTATTTTACGTCATTTAGCGTAGGGAGCTTATCCTGGAAGGTTGAATTTACGATTTCCAGTAATTATTTTACACGTAAGTTTTTTTTATTCTTTTTTAATTTTTTAATTTTATTTATTTATTTTTTTATTCCTCGCCTTGAGACATTCATTATTGTTCTCTTTTCTTAGCTTCATTTTAATATATTATCAGGTTTTTCTTCCTCGTGTTGTATTAGGCTTAACTTTTCAACTTGGTGTTTTTTACTTCTATTATGTCGAAAGTTTCTGCTGTACGGGGAAGGAAGGATCCGTAAAGCATTGCTAACCCTAATTTGATGGCCTAATTCAGCGACAGCTTTAGAAATCATAATAGGTCTCCAGTTTAGTCCAAAGACTTTTCTGTATCTACATTTGCTGTGTCTGGTGAATTCCAATTTCTTCCTGCTTTAGCACCGTAGGTTCTAGTACTTCTTCACTGTTATTTTATATTACTATATATATATATATATATATATATATAAGTACGGCTACGAATAGTATTACATTTCCCAATTTATAGTGCAAGAAAACTGAAAAAGAAAAAAAAATGAACACGATGGTTGAAAATTTAGATCAAATCAATTCCGAGTTAATAAAAGTACTTCTAAATAATAAAAACATTTTGTGATGATTTTTTCAGTTCGGAATGAATTTTTAGAAACATGGAAACCTTTTTGATGAGGATTCTGAATTAGAATTATATCTTACCTTTCGAAAAATGTCTTCATACTCAATATACAGTGAGTCTCAAATTTTATTTTCCCGAGGATCTTAACGATAGTTAAAGCACACTCTACAACTTTTTATTTCCTCATAATTTTCAAATGGATAATAGTATTACTCGATTATGTTATGATGATTTGGTTGTCTAAATGGTAAGAATGATGTTTATGAAAACAATAATTTCTCTTTTGATTTGCAGAATTTGTGTATTTTTAAAAATTAAAAATAAGCCATTGCCAAAATGTTGTAAACTTTGAGGGTTTTGGTCCCAAAATTAACAAATAAATGGTGTTTTGTTTAAAAGAATGGGCAAAGTAGTTGTTTTGTTGTGAATATATGATTTAAGGCAACCGCGAATAATCATCTCGAAAAAAATAATACTCCCTAAATACAAAAAATTTTTTATTCATTATTTAAAAAACTTAACCTAAATATATTTTATTGAAATATTTTCTTTGTGAATGAAAACTTCTAGGGGAGATGTTTTGAAATACACTCGTTCATAAAAAGAATAATTCAGGTTGGGGGAAATCGAACTCTAAAATATAAAATATATCACCCATAAGATGACTACAAATCTTAAAAAATTATGAAATTGGGGGCCACCAGGGAATAAAGTACATCAAATGACGAGAATGTGGGGATTAAAGAATACGGCAAAAAAAAATTTCCGAAAAAGTTTTTTGCATGCCTTTCGTTGCAACAATCGCATTTTGACAAAAAGGGCGCATTTGGATGCTTTTTTAAACGGTGAATTACGGCCCGTCTAAAAATGTGGCGCCCTGGAAATATCCAAAAACTTGGAATCTAGAGTGCCCTCCGGTTTTAGCAACGTTAAGATGAGGGTAAAGGTGCGTTGCAGCACAGGTCACCCCGGTTACAAAAAATGGGGAAACCCGATTTTTTGGCGGTTACTCCCAAAAAGAAACGGAAAGAAAGCTGATCGGTCGTCAGCCCCTTCACCACGGGGACAGATTCAAAAAACGGGTACAGGGCTTTGGGAGATGGGGTTTTTATGCTAGATCGTGATGGTTTCCCCACTGCAAATCACTGTCGCCGCGGTGGCTGGGCAGGCCGGACCCTTTCCCCTTGGGGGACCCCGGGTGTTGGCAAAAAGAATTTTTTAAAATTTGGGACCCCCTTGGAGATAGACCCCTTTGGGGGGAAATGGTTTGGTGTGTATAGAAATCATTTGGGCCCCAACTGGGGGGGTTGTGATATTTTAAGAGGGGGTTTTCTTCCCAGGGACCTTTTTGGGAACCCGGATTTCCCCGGCCCGGCGGTGGGCGAATCATTTGGGGACATTATTCTGGTTTCCCGAATGCCCATGTTCAAATTGGAACCATGATAGACCAAATCTATCAGAACGTCCTTCTGGAACAATATGTACATTTGTTTCGGGGTGCCATGGGCGCAGAATTTGTGTTTATGAATGACAACGCCCGACTTCACCGTGCAAACATCGTAAACGAATGTCTCCAATCGGAGGATATCACCCATATGGACTGGCCAGCATTCTCACCGGACTTGAATCCAGTACAGCATGTGTGGGACATTCTTGGACCTCCGGAATGTCTACCGGAACTTCGGAGAGCATTGCTTGAGTGGTGTAAATTTCCCCAAGATCAGATCGATAATTTGATACTCGGCATGCCTAGGTGTTGTACAAACTGTACTGCATCGTATGGGAGACATACTATGTATTAACCATCATACCAAGCATGTAATATTGGCTTTTGTAAATAGGTTTTTTCCCCCTAATCTGCTCCAGGGAGCAAAAATCGCAGTTTTTATTAAAAATATCAAACATATGGCATCTTTTTTGCTCTTTACCTTTTGTTTAATAAAAAGGCTTTACAAATAAGTCGCATTTATTTTGCGTCTGACTCTATCTTTGTCTGAACTTGCATTATATCCTTAATTTATGGACATGAGTGTATTTCTATATAATGTACATATACCTTTAACAAATCAATCTCTCTGGCATTTATGTAGGGAAAAATTAACCTCTTCTTCAATTATTTTCCCTAAGCTCGGGAAATTCTATACCGACAGCCCTTGCTCTCACAGAGCCGCGCCATTGTGCATGAAATCGGTATTTGTAGTCATCCTTCGTTCTAAAATTTGATCTTATTCCATCTGTTTGGCCTAAAAGGTCATTTCAAGATGGAAAACGCATATGGAATTGGTGTGAAAAATCGGTACGAACTATTTTATGATGATAATGTTGACCCATTGGAGTTACTCCGACAAAAGGAGGAAGAAAAGGAGAGACGCAAAATAGAAAAGTCGAATCCAAAAGACAAGAGTAAAACTACAAAAACAAATTCGGCGACACCTCTGTCGAAAAAAACAAAAGACACTCCATCTGTTAATTCGTCTAAACCTTTAGAAACGACAGGTATTTAATATTTCACATGGTATTTGTGCTACCACATGGTTTACTTTAAAAGTAAATAAAGCGCCGTGTTGTGATTTGCCCTTGTAATGATTATGAATAATAGTTGTTTATTTGGGCATTATAGAACAGCATTTTTGTTTAACGTTGTTGAAGAAGTAAATATGTGATAATATAGCTTTTTCTTTTTTAATTCTAACATTTTCAACATTTCTGAAAACACGTGCTAGGAGAAATTAGCTTTCTTTCTGTGTATTGTTATGTTCATGTACATTCGTTGTTGAAATCCTTTCCTATTGTGCATGTTTGTTTAATATTATTCTAATTAATTTATAATTGATTATATATTCTGAATTTTTGATTATTCTTTGCGTGAATTAAGGCCTGATATTTTATTAACGTGAAATGAAATATGCATTGTATAACAAATAGTTAAAATATCATGAAAATTAATTTAACTTATTGCTGATTAAATTACATGATACATTTATAATATGTATCATACACAGCTACTTAATATATTTTTTAATGTAAATTATTGCTTTTCTTAAAATAAATGGATTATATATACAATTTTGTGTCTTGAAATGATAACTGTGTGGTGAAAAGCTTGATAAAATATTTCTTAAAAATAATGGGATTTCTGTTGTGTGAAATGGAAAAGTATTTCATATGTTTAGTGATCAGCTTCTACATTTGACTTGAATGAAGTTTAATTGGCTTTGTACTCTTTTGAAAACCATAATAATTTTTTAAAAATATTTTTGTTTTATGTAAAAATTAATGTTACTGTTATAAAATCTAAATATTTGAATCAAGTGTGGTTCCCCCACCCCCCTGATATTTTAACAAAATAAACATTCCAAGTTAAGATTTGTTGAATAACAATCATTAAGTTTCAGATATCTTAATCTGTAGTACTTAATTTTTTTGTACTATCACTAAATAACTTTAGATTTTATACTATGAAAAATAAAATTGCCTCCTTTCTAATCAAGTGATTGAAGAAAATATTTTTTAAATATATCAAGCTTCAATATTCATGAATTGATAATTGCTTTAAATTTTAGTTTTGCATCAAATTAAAATTTTCAAAGAAAAAGCTCTATCAGTTGTGATGGTGCATTTTTACTAAATTTGCTGTATTTCTTCCAAAATTCACTTATGTTTTCATTAAAAATGTTTTTATTTTAGTTGTAAATTATACAAGGTGGATCTTTCCTTTTTTTTTTACAAAACTTTTAAATGTTTTAACATTTAAAAGTTTGTCTTAAACATTTAAAAAATGCCAATGACACATTTTGTCCTTTTAAATAGTATAATTTTTTGTTTTTGATTGTATATGAAGTTTCTTTTTAGTGTCCTACCCACTAAGTATCTAAATATTTATTTTATATTTAAAATGCTTCTGAAAGATTTAATGTAGATATATATTTGCAAAACTCTTGTTTTAGTAGTTTTTAAGGCACTTCAAAATAATTATTTTAATATGTTTACATGGAATTAATTTGATATTGTTATGCTACTTGCCTCTGGTCTATTGACATGATTTCAAAATCACTAAGTAGGCCTTTGGCAGCTGTAAGTAGTTTTCTATCCGACATAGGCACCTACTAACAAAAAAAAATAAATAAATAAATAAATTAAATAAAAAAAAGTGGGTGTAATGTGATGAAAATGTTACACAAATTACATTTAAAAAAAATGTACTCAATTTTTTGCAAGAGAAGACACTGAAATTGAGTATTAGAATATTAAAAATAGAATATGAGGAACATGGTTGGAAAGAATGTTGAGTAGCATTACATTTCTTAAAAAGAAATGTACAAATTCCAGGTTGTAAGTAGGTAATTAACAAGAAGATTGTGGAATATTATTAAAAGTTGTGAATTTTTGTTTCCATGACTCTCCTTTCCAAACAATGCGCCAATCTGTTCAATCAATGGAATGTATTATTTCCTAGAATTTAAGGAAAGGATCTTTTTCTTATGAAACAAATGTTTCTTAACTTGTACCATATATGACCTATTAATCCTAGTGGGTTGTACAGCAGAATCTTAACTAAGTATGAAAAAAGAGTACTTGTGTATTATCGCAACCTATTGATGACATATGAAACAAAGCACATGATTGTCAATTCAGCACATATGACACATGCAAAATCGTGGTTGCTGACTTTGCTAGTTATCTTGAATGTTGGCAATTGTTGCATTAATACATAAGTACTCAGAAAAGAAATCTGTTCTAGGAAACAAAATTGACCCAAATTATGAATTTGGCAAACCTTTTAGTCTTTAATAATTAAACCTAGAGCCTTTTTATATTCTTAAAGCATCCTGGTAATTAATATTTAATGAAATAATTATTCTACAGAAAGATAAAACTACTGCAACATCTTGCCTTGCATTCTTGTTTTTTTTTTCTCTTAAATTTATTTTTAACTTCATGTTTAACTTTTAATATCTTTTTATTAGGGCTTTAATTTCTTCTGTCGTTTAACGTGCAGATTCTACAAATCTAATTTGCACAAATGAATCTGTCCTATTGTATCATAAAAAAAGGAATGCACTTTTCTCCCCAATTGCCCTGCTCTAAAAACCCCCTTTTCAAACCAGTAAAATGCTGGCTCGTCATGTAAATCTGTCTAGGGGATTAATACCGTTTTTTTGCCACTAATTTTGTCCATGTAAATGGGGCTTATGTCAACTACAGTACCAAATGATAAAAATCACATTAGCATATTGTATTGTTATTGCCCAAACCCAAGGAAAATTATAAGTTTTTTGGGGTGGGTTGGAAAAATTTTTTTACTAAAATTCATTTTTATACCCATGGTTCGGGGTAAAACATTTAATTCTAATGAACTGCAAAGTTACATTATTTGATTTTAAATGTTTTTGATATGCTTTGATATATATATAGATATACATTTGATATGTTTATATAAAAAACTGTTCAATTTTAAAATTATGATGAAAGGCGTAACTTCATTATTGCCTTAAAAGGAATAATAACCTTTAATTTTTAAAATTATTTTTAATTTAATTTAAGGGAAAGTTGAAATAAGTAAAAACAAAGGATTGTGTTTTGTAATCATATGTAAATGTTCTCCTTATTTTTAAAATGTTATAAAATACTGAAATGAACTCAGTTGGGAATAGCCCATGAGGGCCAAGGCCTACGGGTGGATCTAAATTTGTTTGATTTTTAAGCTGGGGGGCATTGCAGATTTTTGGGGGTCAAGTGATCTGTCTTGGCAACCCCCCAGTGTTTAAAATTCCCAAGCCTTGGTTGATACTCTTTTTCAACCCACTGAAGAGATGAAAGGCGGGATCACATGACGCTTTCACCCCCTTGTTTGAACCCGGGACCTGGGTGGAAGCACAATACACTACCACTCAGCCACCGGGCTTCATTATAAAATACAATGATTCAAAATGTTAACTTGTGCATGTTGCATTGAGGTTAAGACAAAAATAAAGATATATGGAAATGCTGTTCTACTTATCTCTTCCCCCATATGCATTACATATTTTTTCCCTTAAAAATTTCCTTTAAAAAAAAGTACTTTTTAAGGGGTTTGGGGGTATTTTCTTCTGGTTGCCACCCAAAATGGTAAATAAAATTTTTTGATGGTCCATAGAAAATTAGGACAATACACTAAAAATATATAATACTCAAAAATATATAAGGTTGTTACTACTGTTCAAAATACCTTTTAAACTTTTGTTTGTTTGTTATATTGCAGTTTTGAAACTTAAAAGTAGGTGGCATGTATTTATGGTAAAGTTATTTAAAAAACAATGGTTCCAAAATGTCATGTTGCAATGCTGATGAAAATCTTTAATCAAAATTTTCTTGTCTACTGTTTTTTTTAACTGGTATTTTGCATATTTTTTTAAGCCCTTAGTTGTACTTTGTTTAAAAGGTTATTTTAGATGCCTTAGAGCTTTAACAATTCTTCTAGTATATTCAACGAAGATGATTCAGTTTAAAAAATTGTCTTATCCCTAGATTTCATTTAATCAATTGTGGAATTTTTCCTGCTTTGAAGGGACCTCCCCCCTCCACTCCTTAAAATTTAGACATTTGTTTTTAAATATTTAATTCTTGCATGTTCTTACTGACATTTTTTTGTTGTGCCCAAGTATTTAATGCTGTGCTTGTCTTTTTTTTTACAGAAACTTCTAATAAAACAAGATCAAGACCATTTGTTGATCGAAATGCAAGAAACACAAGAAGTTTTGATGAATCTAAAGAGATGGAAGAAAGGAAAAATTTCCGAAATCGTGAAGAACATGGACCTACTTCTGAGAACAGGTAAAATTCTGACTAAATTATTTGCCATTTTAAACTTTATCAGATGAAGTTTTAGTATTTCTGACCTCAACGTATGACCGTGTTCAATTAGCAGAAATTAGTCACAAGATAGCAATAGTGTTCCACTTGCAGTAACTTGATTATAGGCTAATAAAAAAAATAGTTATGTTTTACAGATTTTTCTCTACACAAAGCTTTTCATGACTGATCTTAAAAAAATTTTTAAATTTTCATATTTTTTAAAAAAAAAAAAATGGGAAAATTTTTTTAAAATATCTTATAATAGAGAATTTTGTTTATCTGAATTTTTATAATCCTTTTTTTATTAGGAAAACACAGTCAAATCAGTATGAATCCATTTTTTATTTTTAACCAAGAAATGACATCTACAATAAAGACGCACTTAATTAGGTTTTTCATTACTTTTCAAATTAGTTTCAGTAAAAGCAAATGATAATTTTGTTTAAATTAAAAACCAAGGGGGGGAAAAAAATTTAAAATAAGAAAAAAAATTAAAAGTACTTTAAAAACTTTTAAAAAATTTTTTAAAAACTTCAATTTTCTTTTTAAAATATGAAAAACTTTTTTTGAATTTTTTTGAGCTGTTTTATCTTTTTGGTTTTTCTAAAAAAATAACACTGTTATAAAACCTAATTTTTTCCCGTGTTCAAGGGGAAAAAATTATGGCAAAATGTTTTAAAATAAAAAAAAGAAAAAAGGGAAAAACTTTCCCCATTAAAATGTTTATTTTTTTCCTTTTGGGTTTTTTTTTATATTGTAAAAAAGTTAAAAAAGGGAATTGGGGTTTTGTAACTTTTTGAAATGAAAAGTTCTATATCAAGTGAATTTTTTAAAATATTTATTTAGAGAAAGAATCGGATATGAAGGGGGGTGGTTTTAGGGGCCAGGAAAACCCGGGGCAAGGGGTTTCTTCAATTATGATAACCGGGTTTCCCCGAGAATTTTTTCCCCTAGTGGAAGGGGATAAAGGTATTGTGAAGTAAAATTTTTAAACTGTGTTTATGATGCTAGGTAATGTTTAATGTTAATGTTTTTTTTCTCTTTTTTTTATATATATATATATAAATAGGGGATTAGGGCCCGTTGGAAAAAAAAATGGTGCTGGATCAAATAAAGGGGGTTTTTAAAAGGTGAATTTGAAATGTTTTTTATTTAATAAAAATTTCAAATTTTAAAAGGGTTTTTAAAAAAAATTAACATAATTTTTCTTAAATTAAACAATTAGAAAAAAAATTACGAGCATTAAGAGCTTTTTTGCAGTGATTTTACTAAAAAAAAAAGTTTTAATGATTCTTACTAGATTTCTAGAAGTTACTGAAGTGTTTTATGCATGCAATTCGGGCTTAATAGTTTTATTTAGTAAAATTTGATTCTATCAAATTTCAAAAAGACTTTTTCTCTAAAAAAGGAAGAAAAAAAGGAAAAAATGCACATATTTATTTTGGAAAGTAAATGATAAATGTGAAAATATTTTCTGTATGAGGAGTGAACATAATTAGTTATAATTCAAAAGAAAGAATAAACATGTTTTCACTATGCATGTTTGTAAAAAAAGGATGAATATTAACAGTTTCATAAGGCTGTTAAGAGGTCATGTAGATTTATACAATTGATACATTTGAAGTGGATGTTATAATTCAAATGGCTGGAACATATTCCTAAGTGAAAGTTATGGAAATAGTTTCATGTAAATATATACCCGGGCTCACATTGGTTTGGTTCATGGAAATAAAAAATTGGTGGGGAAACCCCCTTTCCTACCTTTTATAGTTATTTATATAAAGGGAAAAAAATTTGAAAATTTTTTTTCACAATATATTAAAGAAGAAAGAATAAAAAAAAAATTATTTTCTAATAAGTATAAATTTATTTGAAACTGTATATATATTTTTTAATTTAGTGCATGCAAGTGAATGATTTTAATGTAAATTTATAAATTTAGTTTTTAAAAATGATTGATACATAAGATTTGCAGAGTTTTACTTTCTAGCTGAATATTAAATATTAATTGTATTTTTATAAACACAGTAAGCAACCAGTCCTATTAAAATGCTTAAGTTAGTGATAATTCCATATTTCTTATGCATTTTTTGTTGTATATCTTGAATATATTTTTAAAAGAGATTTTATATATACATTTGTTGAGGTTCCATTTTTATTTTCCTCTTAGTTCTTTTTATTAATGAGTAATTTTTAAATTTCAGTGCTCGTAAGAAAGAATCGGATTCCACTTGGATGGGTGATGAGTTTGAGTACGTTTTTACTTTGTGATATCATTCTGCAATTTTAATGTTAGTTCATTTTCCAAATGTTAGTCTTTAATGTATTTTTCCCCTTCATAGTGCATCTGGTGGTAAGCAAAATGATTCCTGGAATGGTTCTTTGGAAGTGAACAAGTAAGAGTAAATAAATGTTTAATTTATATGAAGCCACATTTTAAATTGCAATTATTTTAATATTTAAAATAAAGAGAATTTATTGGTTTAAAAAAACTGTGCAATTGATAGAATTTTCTATCAGTGCTAATGAGTATAAATGATAGTCTTTTATCTAGTTAAAATATTTCAGCTATCCAAAAGTTGAGCTTTGTATTCCAGTTAACTTGCACAATTTTGTATGCAGTATATGCATAATTTACAGTTCAGATTATGCATAGAACTGAACATTAAATTGGTTTTATGTTTAAAGCCTTATAAAGAGCAAAATATGAATTTTTATCTTTCCAATTAATAACTTAAGTAAATATTTGATATCTGTAATATAATTCTGTTCTTTATATTAGAAAACTAATTAAGGAGAAAAAGAATTAATTTTTATTTATAATCTGTGATATTTAAAAATGTTTGAATATTTGAATAGCTTTAAATCTGCTAATTTAATATGCAGGGCACTCCACTCCACTCGTCTTCTGGTGAATTTACGGCCGTGGTAGCCTATTTGGTCAAGGTAACGGACTCGTGGCAGGCATGTCATGTGTTTGAACCTTGTGCCGCTGAAGACTCGCCATGTAATGGAGTGATGCACGTCAAATCTGTCTTGAACTCAAACGTCCTTCCGTTGATGTGGTAGTTATGAGAGTGGGTGCCAGCTCAGGTGTTGTCCTCGTCGCTTGACCTTTGTTCAAAATTACAAGGTCTGTTGCTAAAAGTCCTTGTGTAGCTAAACAGTGTGATGTTAATATTCACTCACTCTGCAGAATTTACTAATGTATATCTCATTTACCTTTTGAAGTCGAATATTTCAAATTTAATTATTTTTGTTTTATATTTATCCAAATTTACTTCCAACATAGTAAACTTTTTTGAACAATAATCCTTTTGTACTGTTTTACTATTAAAGTTGAAGCCCAGTGGCTGAGTGGTTAGTGCATCATGCTTCCACACCACAGGTCCGAGGTTTGAACCCTGGACTAAGCAATGTTGACTCAGCATTTGATCTCTTCAGTGGGTCGATAAAGTGAGTACCAAGCTTGCATGGGAACTTAACACTGGAGGTTTTCACATCAGACTGACCACCTGATCGGAACATCTGCTTATGCACCTCGGGCCCAAGGTTGCAAGTACTGAGTTGGGCACAGTAGGTCTTGGCCCTCATGGGTTGTTGCGCCACTGAGTTAAGTTACTATTAAAGTTTACTACATATCTTTTACCATTGTATGTCATAAAGTTGAGTAAAAAGGCATTCATTGGGATGATTTTTCTTGAACGATTTCTTATTTTTCTGCATTTAGTAATATGTTGAAGCAAACTTTTATCTGCTTTATTGAAATGTCTGCAATATGAGTCAAAAAGGAAAAAATTACAAAAATTCAGAATGCACTAAGTTGTATTTCTTTTCAATTAGTATGAACTCTGAACATGCTATAACAGTAATATATGCTGTATAGAACTGATATGAAGTCTTTTTTAATGCTTTGGAAATTTATAGTTAATGTGTTTATTTTGATATTTCCAGTCCTGGTAAAGAAGCTACTGGAGAGAAAAGTGGAGATAATTTGACTGAACATGTTGAATCAAAGTAAGGCATGTTTTTTTCTTAAACAAATTTTCAGTGTACTAAAAAACTTATGACCTATGTTTTGTGTGAGATGTCGAGTTTTCTTCTTTTAAGAGTTACTTTATGTATTTATTACATGGAAATATGTTGAGTAAAAAGTTTTCCGCCAAGAAAAAATCTTGTAAAATGATAAATACATACAAAATCAGCAGGACTAATGGTTTAGTGATCTCCATTTAAATCTGCAATGGTCTGCCAGTGTTTTGGCAACTTTTCAATCCTTTCTGTGAAAAATTGTGGCGTGCAGAAAGCAATTGACCTCATTAACTTTGTCATTTGAATGGAAGGTTGTACCCTCAAGACGCAGCTGCAAATGTAAAAACAGATAGTAATCAAAAGGCACCATGTCTGGCCTGCATGGTGGATGTTGCATCGTACCCCATTCCAGGGTGTAGTGTCCAGCTGGTATCGCACTAACATGTGGCCGGGCGTTATCTAGATGAAAGAGAGCGACCTTCCGTCTGTGTGTGTGTGAACTTTTTTACGTTTTTCGCGAATGGCATCGCTAACTTCGATTAGCTTTTCACTGTATATTGTACTGTTGATAGTCTACCCTCTTTTTCAAGTACTCCTTAGAGATAATTCCATGACAATCCCGCCAGATACAGAAAAACACCTTGGTATTTAGCATTGGTCTTGCAATCCGAACCTACTGATTCCCCGGGTGCTGACCTGCTTCCTTCACGGCCTGTATTGTAATACACCATTTTTCAGCTCAGATAAAAATTCTGCCAGAATGTTCTTTCCTTTGATCTCTGAGCAGAGCCAAACAGGCCGCTTTTCTCTTGCTCTTGTCTTCAGCAGTTAAACGTATGCATTTGAGAGCATTAACTATTGTTTTTGACAAATGTCAAACTCTAACGCAATAGTTTGTGTTGAAATATTTCTATATTGATCAGTGATTTGCTTTAACCCTTTGACGGTTAGAGAAATGAACAGTTTTCGTTTACTTAATTCACGCAGTATTACGAGTTAACTGTAGTCGAAAGTGTCAGCTGTTTTCACCTGCCGTTCTTCAGAAAATATCACCCTTCTCTGGCGATGCCATAGATAGCTCGCCTCACGCATTAAAAAATTCTTAAGTATTTGTAGTACATAAATAACAGTTTTAACGTACTTTAAAATAATAAATGATAATTGTTAAATAGTAAATTATAAATGATTATAATCAATTATATAAATAAAAATAGTTAATTATAAATATAAGACAAATATATTAAATTGAAAGTACTTCATAAAGTTTTACATTAGTAGCATTTATTAAGCATTTAAACACAGTAACTACCTAAAAATCTTTCTGTGTGTGATATACGTTAAAACATGGAATTGCACATAATGGGGCATTACAGTCTTTGCAACAAGTACGTGTTTCACAGCGAATTCTTTTTCCATTGGCATCATTTTTGCTGCAACATACCACACATCGTCTAGTAGGTTTTCTTTTTTTCTGTAGGTGGAATATAATCAGGAAAGTGGTGTGCTGACAATCTTAAAGTAGTTGAAACTGTTCCAGCACGTTTTGATTTCAAATGTCTGTGAGTGTGATATTTTTCAACAGTTCCTTCAGCTAGTTCAATTCTGAATTCCAAAATTGATTTTTTATTCCTTTTTTTTCCACAGCTGAAAAGCATTAAAAATTAAGTCCAATAAATAACGAAATATTTTCTTGTAATATTTCCTTTGACGAGATAGAGTTATGTCATAGTATCCAATTAGCTGATCCATGCGATCTACACTGCCCATCGTATTATAATAATCTAAAGCAATCTTAGGCTTCTCTTTCCACATTTTTCAATTTACTTGGGACTCTTATGATTTCAGGATTATGAATTGAGCTTATAAAATGAACATTTTTTTCTATCTCTTCATCGCATGACCATCATCTTACCTCTTTGTTAAGCAAATAAGTCTCTGTTTTTAAACTCTTTTGTTTTTAAAGTTCCTTCGGTAGATCTTTTCTGTTAGGTCTTGATGTTTCAAAAAATCAGTTTTAGATTTCAATAACATTTCCACTAACTCGGGTGAGTTGTAGTAATTATCCGTAGTAAGGCAGTATCTTTTGTTTAATAGCGGCTCAGACAACATCAAAATTACCTGAGTAGAAAAAGAACATTCTTTATTTTCTTCAGATATATCTGTGCCTTTACCGACATAAATTATAACAGACCACATGTATCCACTATGAGATTCACATAACATAAACATTTTGATACCGAATCTGGCCCTTTTAAGTGGTAAGTATTGGGTCCAAGAAAGTCTCCCTTTATACAGCAATAGACTTTTCTCAATACATATGTCTTGTTTGGGTGTATAAACTTCCGAAAAATTTTTCTGTAATTTAAAGCAGTCCATATTTTTTTAGTTTTGGCTGAGGTTGAGAAGAATCACGTTTTCATTCCTATCAAAATGAATAAATTGCATAATAAGGTCAAACCTTCTTGAACTCATGAGGTTAGAAAAACTAGGAGTTTCAATTAACTTTCTTTATGACCAATACATTCTTACAGTTGGCTTCGTAATTATTCCTTGCTTTGTACTCTCAATTCATTCGCATTAGTTTCACTCCAATGATGAGTTCGGGAATGTTCTTTGCTCTTAAATTTATTTAAATTTTCAGCAGTAAAAATGTTGGTTTCAGTAACAATATGATTTACTATCTCATCAGTAAGAAACAGCTCAAAGTACTTTTTTTGTATCAGAAATATTTGTCACACAAACTTTCATCCCACATCACCAGTAAAACTGAATCGGCTAAGAGTGTAAGAAGAATCAATTTTGCACCACTGTCGAACACTTGAAAAATCTTCCTCATCACTTGAATGGTCTTCACCAGACTCAAAACTTGATAATCTTTCTGTATCACAATCATAATCATCATCATAATTATCTAACTTTCGCTTTTGAGCCATTTTATTTTATAAACACCCTAAAAAAAATGTGCCCAAATATGCATAAAAAGAACAAGGTAAAAAAAAAAATCCCCCTTCATTATGAAAAGAAATTTATGGAACCCGTACTACCATCAGTAGACAGTAAAACTAACCAATTTCGCCAATAGGATTCGTTTGTAACATAATCAATGCAAAATAATAATGGCGAATGAGCTCAGCTCGTCAGCGTGCATTGGAGAAAAATTTCACTCATTTCAATGTCGAAATCCCCAGCTTTAAACTTTCGAAACCAAACATTTAATGCATCACAAGAAACGGCATTTAAACCTAAACTTCCACACATTTCTTTTTTGTGGCATTCAATTGCACAGAGTTTATTTCAGAACTCATAGTACATATTCTGACCTGTTGACATGATGGCTCCATTTTAAACACTTTTTTGGTGCACGAGATAAAAGTTTTGACAAACAAATTACACAGTCGTGTAGTTCTGACTTCCAGATTTAGAAAGCAAAAATCCATTTTGAGAAAGGTTAATTACCTTGGGAATGGCCGCTGTTGGAGCGGAGGTGTCTCCCCTTGGCAGAAAACTTTTTACTCATCCTGATATTGTGATTTACTATGTACAACAGATTGGGTATTATAGATAAGCAATTGAAAAGAGAAGTATTTCAATGATGTTGTTAAGGAGAATAGCGTACACTCCATTAATTTGGAAAATATCGAAATAAGTAGGAGATTTTTGTTGCATTTTGTACAATATATGTAGTGTTTGAAACAATATGAAGGTTTCAATGACACTACATTATTTGTAAAGTGCCATTAGCAAATTAATATGTTCAACTCGTTATTTTTCCCTATCTATTACATTTTTTTTTAGACTTGTTTTCAAATGGCAGCTTCCAATTTTAACATAAGAAAACATTATCTCTGACTCACAACAATGAGTTTAGGCCTTTTTACTTTTTGGGGACAAAAACAATATATTGCTTTTAATAATTGCCAAATAGGTTTAAATCTATATCCTGAGGATTGCCTGGATGATACATTATGGTAAAAATTTATGGTATTATAATATAATGCTAAAAATCCCAGATTAGTAATAATATCTATTTTTTCTATTCATTGATATATTTTTTGCTATTCCTTTCCCACTGGGAATTTTTCAATTTGTTAGAGCAGTGTAGAAAGTCAATTTCAGCTAGCATGTTAAGGATTTCCATCGCCTTGTCTTTTATCTTATTTTTTTCTCTGAGTTCACTTTGGTGAATAGAAAGTCACATCATAGGTGGGTGAATAAGGCAGATGTTCCAACACAGGGATCTTAAGCTTGTCCAATAATGTGTTCATAAATAAAACAGTATGGGCCAGGGTTAGTGCTGATGAATCAATAATTTGTTTTCTCAGAATTCAAGCTGCTTTCTTGCCCATTTGCAGTGCATGGCAGTCTTGCCTGCTTCAGCAACTTGGTCAGATGGTGAACCTTAAGCTTGGCAACCCTATGCCAGTGAACTTAAATTTATTCCCTCGAAGCTTATTAATCTCACTACTGCTAGCTAGCTCAGTTGACTAACAACTGTGGCTGTTTTAAGCTCAATTTGTTAATAATGTTTTAAATAAAAGTTATGTTCAAGTAAATATTCGTTTAAAAGTCATCTATTTTGCCAAAAGCCCAGGATAATATCTCAAATAAATAATTTCTAAACACAAAAACATTGCATACAAACATTTCGAGTTTCTTAAAAAAAAAAAGGGGTGCGAATATAATTAAAGTAGTATATGGCGAATATAACTAAAAATTAAAAAGTATCTTAAAAGTACAGGTGTGCATTATATGTCAGATTTTACGGTAGATACAATAACGTGTTCCTCTTATCAATTTATGATTTCCATCTTAGCATTGTTTATAAATAATTAATGCACAATTAATGGGTAAAAAATGACCTCTCTTGAATTATAATCTTAATTTTTAAGGAAGTTTCATTAACACAAGATATGCTAGTTCCTTTAGATTATAATGCATCATGCACTTAGTTTTTCAAGTAATTAGCAAATATATAAAATAAACAAAAATAATTTAAAATCGCCCCTGAGATTTTGAATATTGTTGTTTCAGCTTTACATGGTCTTCTAAATTATGTATTTTTAATTAGTACTACGATATGCAAGTATGCCCAGTGGGTTTAAGATTTTGCTGTTATGAATTATTCATTTTTCAGTATATGATGATTTCAATAATTCAATGGGTTTTTGATTTTTATATTTGTTCAATTTCAGAGAGAATTTGCCTGTTTCTGAAGAACGCCCAGAACAAAGTGTTAGGGAAATGACACTTGACGAGTGGAAGCGAGAGCAAGAAGCTAAGCGAGCTATACCAAAATATAATCTACGTAAACCTGGAGAGGGAGAAGATAAAAACAAATGGAAGAAGTTGTATGTTTTGAAGAAAAAGGTTAGGGATGAGGAGGAAGAAGAGGAAGAGGATGATGATACAGATGTAAGTTATCTTTACAGGTTATGTTAATGTCAGGTTTTAATGTAAGCAACTTGTGTATGTGTATGAAAATTGTATTGCAGAAATAAAATAAAAAAAATGAAATAGGATTTTTGAATTATAAATTAACAAAGATTGCAAAATTGCCAAGTGTGGATATTAATTTTAGTAGTTATTTTTCTCAAGAATATTTTTATCATTTATTGAAATATGAAGCCAGGTATTTTTACAAATGAATTGAGTCTGTTTATTTGTACATAATTAAATCTTGGGTGTAAGTCTTATTACTGCAAAATGTAGACTTCAACAAATGTTAATAATTTTAAAAAGTGATAGAATTATGTGAACGTTTCAGAAAAAGTTGCATTATTCTACTCTTAACTTTGTTCCAAAATTTATCTTTGATCTTTTGATTTCTTCCTGTATATTTTAGCAGTTCAAATAATTGTTAATGTTTAATAGCAAATATATTCATCAGTGGGGGATCTTTTATAATTAGATGAATGTATTTTTTTCAGCTGGTACTAATATGAACATGGTAAAATCTGATTTAAGTTTTCTACAGATGTCCTGACAAAAAGTTAACTTATAATGGAATTTCATCATTTTTACCTGTTTATAATATTAGCAAAAATAAGCCATAATGTGTGTTGGTATATGACACTAGTTTTTATTGCTATCTTTATTTTCATGATTCCTATGCCGCATAAATTAATAGTGTAACAAAGAAAATGATACTAAATTTAAACTAACCGATATGTTCACTGTATTTAAAAACAGTGTCATCTGATAGTAATATCAACAATTGGTATAGGCCAGAATTTAGCATATATCGGGAGAGTGCGAAAGTTGTACCCATTTTTGGATTTGCAAGTTTGCAATGGAATTGACTCCACATATGATGCTGTAATGTCCAGAATCGTCAGGCAATCAAACGTGTGGATGCTTAATGTGTAAATGCATTGTCTAAAAATAATCTCGGAGGGTTTGACATTGAAAGCGAGAAGGAGCATGTGTGACATTGTTACACGTGTTCTATAAAAAAAGTATGGCAGCTGTAGCAATGTCGTAATGTTTGTTAAGTTTATGGGGGGGGGGTTAGATAAAGCACATGTCCTTGATGCTTTCGTAAATTTAGGAAGGCGACAGAAGCTGCCAAGATCAAGCTAGGAGTGGACGACCATCAGACAGGAGACAATACAATATTGACCAAGTCATAAGGTTAGTAGAAACCTTCAATTTCCAATGGTCAAGAGATGGCTGGTTAGCTTGAGTTTTATGAGAAAGTTGGATTGGTGGGTTCCACATAAAACGACAGCTAAGCAATGGAATGCCCGAATCGCCACCTTGTTTCTTTGCTGTCCCTGTACAAAAAGGAGACAGGAGATGAGAAGTGTGTTGTGTACTGTAACTTAAAGCATCGTAGGACTGTGTCACCCTTCTGATTGGCCTGCATTGACTTTGAAAGCTGAACTTCATCCTAAGAAGGTATCGAGTGTGTGGTGGGATGTGCAGAGAATAATTCACTGGGAGGTCTTGCCCTTCAACCAAACCATCAATGCTGCCTTTTACTTCTACAGTTTGACAGGCTGCATTCAAATTTGGTAGCAGTGGCCGTGGTAGCCGAGTGGTAAAGGTATCGGACCGTGGCTTGCCTTGTCATGAGTTCGAGCCCAATACCACTAAAGACCCGCCGGGAGGGGAGCTATGCACGCTAAATCTGTCGAGAGCTGAAACGCCCCCTTTGGTGTGGGTGGTAGTTAGGGGAGGGGGGGCCAGCTCAGGGGTCAGCCCACGCCTTGACCATGGTTCGAAATACCCGGGGCCATCGCCAAAAGCCCTCGTGTAGCTAAACAGTGTGACGTTAATAATCAATCAAATTTGGTAGCAAAGTGGTCAGGTCTCATCACACGTCGTGATGTTATCCTTCATCACAATAACACCAGTTCACACGCTGCTTGCCAAAAGTTAATGGGTTTTGGTTGGGAGATTTTGCCCTACCCTCAATGTTCTCCTAACTTGGCACTGACTAACTCCTATTTTGTGTGTTGAACAACTCCTTCAGCCAGATGATCTTGATACTGTGAAAACTGCCATCCAAGACATTTTTTTTACTCGAAACCACCAGAATATTACTGCCATGGGATTTATTCTCCTACCAGAAAGATGGCAAGAGGTCATAGATAGCAATTGTAATTATGCAATCATAGGTAATACTCATTTTGCGTTTTTTTTCTTCTGTATGCATAATAAAATCAGTTTGAACTTTTGGACTCGCCCAATATTTTGCAGGGCTGTGGAGTCTGTAGGGAAAATGACCAATTCTGGTTCTGACTCCTAGAATTTTAACTTTCCTTCTCCTTCATATATATGTAAACATTTACCCATGTGTTACAGCTAATTTGTTTGTTAATATAAAAGTAACAGATGTGCTACAGAGAAAATATCGATGGCATAGCAGATTACATTCATTAATAAGCATTTATTATGAAATGGAATAATTGGCATTAGTAATATCTGAAAATGAGTATAGCTTTGGTAAGAGTTTTGGTAGAGGATCTTGGATCCAGAGTTGATCTTCATGTGATGATCATGATCTTCAGAGCTGTTACTGTTAGGACTACTTTTAACTTTTCAGGATAGGTTTGTATAAGTTCTAAAAGAGGTGTCTTGCAACAGCAATCATATTTTTCTATTTCTTCAAGTAGATATCCTGTTTGTATGTGTATTTTTCATTATATCTAAAGGCTTTTATTTCTTTAATTTCATTCATTTTGCCTTAGCTTTTTCAACAATACTTAGTATCTAATTTATAATAAAATAACTCAGTGCATCACATTTTTTGAGACTCCTTTTACTTAAAATATGTCCCACTCCATGGCCATAATATTTTGTACATATTTGGTTTCAATGTCCTTTAACTGATAGATGCCAAACATTCTATTTGGTAATAGTTAATGAAGCAAATTTTTTCGAAAAAGATTTTCAATTGTATAATCATATCAGTTTTAAGATTGTTATGTAATGTATTTTCATAGAACAACTAGTTCAAAGCATTTTAAGGTTTTGAGAAATCAGTTTGGCGACTTAGAAGCAGCGTCCTTGGAAGCTTAAGGTATGTGACTACCTTCGGAGCACTTTTTTTGAAATATATAAATTTTCAACTAAATAAACACTTTTTTTAATTTGAAATAGGGCTTAAAACTAGGTATACAAGTACAATTTCCACAAACTTAAAAATAATTTTGGATATATTTGGAATTTTGAGTGAAATTTTAGTGAAAAATTGCAGTTACGGTAAGGCTTGTATTGAAAATTCTAATTAATATATTTCTATACAGTACATAAATAACATCATTATCTGTGTTTAGAGCTTTCAGATTTGTAATACTTTTGAAAGTTTTTGAAATGTCATTTTTTATGCAAGAACTCGGTTTTTTACAAAAAACTAATGTTACTTTCTCACAAAAAATGCAATAAAATACATAAGTATATACACAGAGATTAAATTATAGTCCAGACAGGAGATAAAACTAAATAACATTTTTGAAAAATTTTAATCCATTATCTAAAAAAGAAATTTTGTTAACTTTACTGTGAAGCAAGAATTTGAAAAACATAGTTTCTCAGAAAATGCATTTAAAGATTTCAATACAGTATAAAAAATGTTCTACTAATTGTACATTTTTTAAACTCGCTATATTTATAGGTCAAGATCTTTTTAGAATCATGATTAACTAATTTGGACTTTTTTTAACCTTTTGATATTTTCTGGGAGTGAAATTTTGATGAAAAATTGCAGTTACACAAAATTCTAACTAATGTATTCAAATAATATTTATACAGTACGTGTATAGCATCTTTATATGTGTTAGAAATTAAAAGATTTGTAATACTTTTGAAAGTTTTTTTAAATATGCCAAATTTTATGCAAAAACATGATTTTTTAAAAAATTAATGACTTTTTTTTTTCATAAAAAAGCAATAAACTACATTAATATAAAACACAGAGATTAGATTTTTATTCATAACACAGATAGAACTAAATAAAACATGTTTTGAAAATTACAATTTAATAACTTAAAAATATTTTGTGTAGGGGTCTACTTTCGGTTTTGTAAACTCCATTTCCGGTAAACTAATTATGCTATAACTTTGCTTCTAGATATCGTAGAAACAAAAATAGAGAGTTTTTGGAATATTAAATGTATGGGCTATAAAATAAAAACATAAAAGAATTTTGAAAACTTTTTACCAAAATGGCAAATTTTGGGTAGTCACATACCTTAAAGTTATGTGTTCAATACTGACGAGTGGGTAGATTTTTTGCATGTGAAAATCTTAGGCATGCATGTCATATAATAAGGGTGGCAAAAAAACCCTTTATTTAATAATTTAGTTTGGGTATTTTCCAGCAAAAGAAAAATGACAAATTTTCAGCATTGACCCGGGAGCTTAAATTTGGGTTTTTCCCCTCGGGGGGCTCACCTTTTTTTTGGGGAAATAAGGTTTCACGCCCCCAAGGTACCCCGTGACCCTTTTTTTCCCTTCTTTACCCCCCTTTTTTTTTTTTTTGGACATTTTTTTGGGGCCTTTTTGGGAATGGTTTTCTTTTATGGTTTTTGTGATAAGATATCATTCTTTCTTTAAAAAAACCACCAATTATTGTTTTCCTTTTATTTTTTTTAAATGTTGTTTAAAAAAATTTAAAAAACCCAAAAAAAAAAATCATAAGATACTTTTTTAAAAAATTTTTAAAAAAACCCAAATTTTTTTAAACCCAAAAAACCCCGGGTCGGCATATCAAATGCCGACCCGGCCCCAACCTAGTTTCCAAAGCTCAAGGGGGTCTCAGTACCCCCTTTTAAGCCTCCGGAAAGGGTAAGTTTTTGGGGCGCCGGGCCCCCCCGGGGGATGTGGTTGGAAAAAAGCTGGCCTAAAGGGGTCCCAGAGGTTGAGGGCCCCGGTTGCGGGTTTGGCTAGGCAGGGGGGACTCCTTCATTCGGAAATCCTTTTTGACTTGGGCCTTTGGGACCGGCAGCAACCCCAGGGGGTTTCGGGTTCAGCTTTAAAAAATCCCCCCGGCCTTTTCCCACGCCGAAAATGGGGGGAATTTTAAAAGGTTGGGGGGTCATGGAAGTGGGAAGGGGCAGAAAAAAATTGGAACAAAAAAAAAGAAATGGTTTTTTTCCCCCTTTTTGGAGATAGAAAAAAACCCCCTGTTTTCCCTTTTGGAAAGCCCCCACAGGAGACATTTTGCCTCCGTTTGGAAACTCTTTCCTCCGGGCTGACCATTATCCCCCCAAATCCCCCTTTAAATCCCCTTCCGCTAAAAGGGGTAAAGGACCTTGTATTCCCCAATCCTAACATTAATACTATTTCTACACATATTTTCTTTTTTAATTTTTAAAAAAATTAAATAAAACCAATTTAAAATTAAAAAAAGCTATAAAAAAGGGAAATTTAAGCCCCAACCCAAAAAATCAAAAAAAATTATGATATGGTGATTTGTTTTGAAACATCACCCTGCCTTACAGAAAAAAATCATTCTTATCCAAAAACATTTTGGACTGCCCATTTAGAAAACCCCCAGACCCTTAAAACCCCCCGGGGTTGTTCCAAACAAAAATTTTTTTAAAGCCCAAGCAGAAATCTTGGTAAAAACTTTCTAAAAAGGGGTTACTCAAGGAAAAAATAAAAAAAAATAACACCCTTCTTTAAATTTTTAAATTTAATCCCCTTTAAAAAACTTTGGATACCTAAATTCCCAAAGTACATCCATATATACCGTCCCCCTGGTTTTTTTTTAAGGCCGGGGTTGGATTCAAACTTTTGTGGGAAAACCCGACTTGCTTTTAAAGATTGCGCCTGCTGGACATTCTTTTTTACGGGCTGCTTTCCCTGGGGCCAAAATGAAACTGTTGCGTTCCCATCCATCAATTCAAACTATCCCCTAAAGGGAAAAAATAGAAAAAATACGGGAAATCAAACAACAATAATATATCCCGGTTTTTAAAAATTTTAAACCCTCAGTTTATCCCAAACATTGCCCAAGTTACTAAATTTCACCAAATTTTCCCGGTAAAACCCTAATTTTGGTAAAACATCACTAAAATAAATTCCACCTTTAAATTTTACTGACACCACTTACATCTTTCCCCCAAAACTAAAATATATCACTATGTTCTCCTGCTGTTACCCCATCATCCTCAACCCGGGGACAACTCTTTTCCAACATTCTTCAATAGCATCACAAACAGGTCCTCAACCCCCACTCCCATTTCTGATGCAAAAAAAAAAATTAAGAACAACCATCTAAAGGCACGGGCCCCAAAAAATGAAAAAAAAAAAAGACTTAAAAATATAAAAACCCCGGGAGAAATTTTAAAAAAAAAGCCTGAAAAAAAATACCTTTAAGATAACGAAAAAGGGTTAAATTTTTTAAAAAAATCCCCCCCAAAAAAAAGAAAACTTTTTTAAAAACCTGGGGTGGATGGACCAGGCTTTAAAACCTGCAACCGGGGTTCGGCCCAGATCTCCCTCAGAGGGAAAGGGAAACCTTTTAAAAGGCAGCTAATCCCTTGACGGGGCCCTTTTCCAAGTTCTCCCAAAAAAAACTTCCCCGATTTGGGGAACCTGGCTATAGATCACATACCGACCCTGTAAAAAAAATTAAACGAAAAATCATCCAGTGTGTGTAGCCTTAAGAGACCTTTTGGGGAATCTTGTCACCCCAACAAAGATACGTTTGGTAAGGGTTGCGTTGGGGAAAAACCGAGGGATCCTCAAATATCTGGAGGCTTTTGTATTTTCACATCCCTCAATGTACCATCCCAAAGCTCTCCCCCCTCAACGCCCTTGCAGGCTGTAGCTGTGGGTTTCACTCCACAAGCCTTTTCACCACTTTTGCCACCTTTTAAAATCCGCCAACAAACTTGAACAACCCGGGGTCCCGTTGCCGTACCTTTTATAAAACTAGGGTGGCTTCAATGGGGCAAACACTCTTTGGGGGGAAACGTTCACAAACCGGGGCGACAGGGTTTACAGGCCTTTTTGGGTCCCCCTCCCCCCTTCAATCACAAGGGGAAACCCCGGGTTACCCCCTAACCCACACAATCCCTTTCCCCACATTGATTTGGCTATTTGCTCATCCCCCAATTTTTACTTGTATTAAATTGCTCTATTGAAAAGGACATATAATAGTGATCACTTCCTGTTGTCCTTTTCTTTTTGGGAAATGGAAAACTTTCCCCCTGATTCTTATTTTTGGGCAGACTGGGCCCTTTTCACAGTTGGCTGTGATTTTTCGATCTTGGTAAAGACGAAAGTGTTGATACTGCTGTACAAGTCATCAATTTTTTGATTGCGGCCGATTTATCAATACCAAAAATCGAGTCATTCATTCAAATGTTAAAAACCCTTTGGGTGGAATGCTGATTGTCGACGTATAAGAACCAGAGGGAAGGTTTTTTACCCCCCTAGGAGAATCTTTTTTCTTTAAAAGGCAAAAAATAATCGCAGGAAGGCATATAGAAGGGGAAACCTGGGTTCGATATTTCTTTATTTTCCCTTTAAAAGCAAGTAAACAATTTTGGAGAAAAAATCAAGGCGAAATGGTTTTAAGGGGGAAACCTTTTCCCCTTTTAAAAAATCCGACTTTTTTTTCTTCCCCAGAATTCTAATGTTCGGGGGAAAATTTTAGGTGTATCTAATACACCCCTTTCAATTTCGCCCCGAGATTAAAAAGGCATTCGAAAAAAACTTTTAAATTTCTTTTTTATATTTTAACTTCCCGGGACTGAATTAAAGGCCCTTTTTTAAAACACAATAAAACCCTGGTCCCGATGGAATCCCATGAACTCTATTCTCCTGACTTCGCCCCAACATCCTCTGTTTGTTTAACAAATTTGGGAAGGGGCATTTATCCCCCCAGCTGGAGAAACAATGTGATTCCAATCCTTAAGGGGGCAACAGACCTCTAGTTCCCCATTGCTCCGGGGGCTGCTTTCAACATTTGAACTAAAAGGTACGGGTGGGTGTTTTTTGGAGAAAGAAAATGCATTTCTTCTTTAAATGGTTTGAAGGGCGCCCTCGAAATTTATATACTTAGAATCCCAAATAGGGATGCCTTTGTTAAGAGAAACCATCTACTTTCTCTTTTCTTTGACATAGAGAAAGCATACGACCGAACATGGCGTTATGGGATTCTCCGTAATTTGTATGATTTTGGCTTAAGGGGAAATCTTCCCATTTTTATTTTTAACTTTTTAGCTCTTCGTTATTTTCATGTACGCGTTGGTCACTCATCTTCTCATAAATTCATACAAGATCAAGGTGTCCCTCAGGGTAGCGTTCTGAGCGTTACACTTTTTAATATTCATATGAGCAGCATACTTCATCACCTCCCACCTTCAGTGCAAGGAACACTTTATGTTGATGATCTGCAAATCTCTTGTCATAGTGTTCAGATAGAGTAATTGAGCTGCAGCTAGCAACCTGTCAATCGATTAGTCAAGTTGTGCGATCAGAATGGTCACATCATCTCTTCCAAGAGCAGCTGTGTCCATTTTTGCAGAAAGCGTAACCTACATCCAGAGCCTTTTATTCATATAGGAAATATACAAATACCTGTAGTCAGTGAAGTGCGCTTCCTCGGAGTGATCTTTGACTGTAAATTAATTTTCCTTCCACATGTTCTTTACTTGCGAAAGAAATGAGAGCGATCCCTCAATATCTTAAAAGTACTGTCAAACACCTTATGGGGAGCAGATAAAGTCTCATTACTCCAAATATATCAAGCACTAATCCTTTCACGTTTGGACTAGGTTCTGTAGTATATGGTTCTGCTCGTACATCTGTTTTAAGATGATTAGACACAATACATCATTCTGCTCTGAGAATCATCTCTGGTGCTTTCAGAACTTCGCCTGTCACAAGCCTGTATGTGGTATGCATCAACTACCTTTAAATTAAGGTGGAGCTGTTAAGTGCCAATTACTTTATTCGTGCCATGTCTGTTCCTTCTCATCCATTAAAACCCTTTTCTCTTGCCATTGGTCTCACTCGACTCTATGAAGCCCGTTCATTTAATATCAAGCCTTTTTCGGAAATAGCAAAAGCTGTTCTAAATGACGCCCACTTAAGTGGCATAAATATCCAAGAAAATAACTTACTTGCATTTCCACCCTGGCTCATCCAAATTTTTAATTATAGTAACCCTTTTTTAGGTTATGACAAAGCAGGTACTGCTAATATTATTTATCAGCAGATCTTTTCTTTCCACCGAAGTAAATATTCTAAGTACATACCAGTTTACATGGATGGGTGAAGAAGGGGTTTTGGGGTGGGGGTTTGTTTTCGATACCATTATAAGTTTCACCCTACACAATTTATTTTTTTAATGCGAATTGACTCCACTTTTTGGGCACTTCAACATATATTGGTTTCCACCCCCCCCGCTTTTTTGTGTGTACCTGACAGAAATTTTCCAGCCCTTCACTCTTTAACGCTTAGCACCCACTGTGATGGAAATATTTTTTTTCTGCGAAAATTTAAAAGGGTTTTGTATAATTTTTCCTGGGACCACCGGGGATCCGGTTTTAACAGGCTGATGCTGCCGATCCATGTCGATCAAAGCGCCGTCTGTTTCCAGGATTTAAAATCATTATACAGCACTATATCCATCATATGGGGGACTTGGGATCAACAAACTCCAAAAATTCATCCTTCCACCTAAGGGGGACTTTCCAATCAACAAGATGTCCTCTTGACTCGCTTCATACTGGGCACACTCGTCCCACGGAAAAAATTTTGGGTGGGAGGTATCGGGCTTTTTAATGTGCCTCTCCATTTTAAAATTTTTAAAAGAATGTCAAAATATTCATCTAAAAAAACACCTTTTTTAAAAACCCAAATTTTTTCCCCTTTACTGTTTTGGGTTGGGAAACTCCCCCTTCAAATCTTTTTGCATTTTTCGTTTAATTGACATTTTTCTAAAAATTTTTCTTAAGGATTTTATTATGCCATTGGGAACTTTTTAATTGATTTTTAATATATATGTTTTTGGACTTTTTTCATTTTAAAAAAAAAAAACTTTTCATTTAAAGAGTGTTTAGCGGGGGGTGGCCCTTTGCCATAAACCAAAAAAATTTGAAATTTTATAAAGATTTTTTTGGGTGGGTGGTAATATAAAATTTAGTTGTGGGAGCCACACACACCACTGGATGGTACCACTAATGGAATGGTTCCCACACTTGGGGACTTGCTGTGTCTGCCAAGCCAAAATGCTGCCCATTTGAAAGAAAGATTTTGAGAATGATGTTCATTGGTGATGGAGTTAACAATATAATATATTTTAATTACTTTGAAGTGTTATGTGAATGTTCTTTAATTGACAAATTATTATGATTTATTTCAGGAAGACGAATGTGCTCCCCGTCGCCGCCAACGACAACTTTTAGATATTCAGATAAATTTCAATGATTCTCGTAGGGGACGAGGAAGAGGACGTGGCTCTAGAGGTATTGGACCAAGAAATGAACGAGGCTCAACTGGGGGCAAAGATATTCACAGAGATGATCGTAGAGAACCTGTTTCTGCTTTGGCTGTTGGTGGTCGAAGCTACCGTGGAAGCATGAGAAGCAATAAACCTAGCCAACAGTCTGCTCCACGAGTTGATGACTGGAACGATTTCCCATCTTTAGTTACAGCTTAATTCCAGCCAAAAATGTGTAGTTAACTTGCAACAGAAGCCTTCAATTCTATGCAAATCCTTATTTGAATACTGTTCCATGAAAGACTTCAGTTAACAATGGACTAAAATTCTGAGAATACTCCCTTGTAGTCTTTAACAGTATGTATCCTGTCATGCACATTTTTTCAAAGACTTATCCAGGTAGCAATGAATATTGCAAGGATTGCATCAATGTATCTTTAAATTTGTGTACTTAACCTTATCCACTTGGGCATGTTAGTTAAATTTGCAACCTAGAATGTTCATTGAAGTCTTAAGTATAACAGCATTGTGGTCAAGATATTTACTCATGCCTTATTTTCCTTCATAGTTTTGATCTGATTAAACAAATGTCATTCATGTAAATGTCTTGCTACTTACGGGAACAGTTAATTCCCAAATAACTACTGGCATGAATGTTTAGTGATATGGTTGCAAGAGAATAAATCAAAATTTGTTATTGTGAGATAACTTTGACTATAATATTTTTGTAATTGTTTGCAAAAATTGTGATTTCAATGGCTTTAATTTCCTTTGTGCTTGAATTTCTAATCATAAAATGTGATAAAAATTAATTTTCATGTTAAACAATTTCTGTATGTAGTGTTTTTATGACTAGTTAATTTTTTTTTTTGAAGAGATGCTTCTCTTATTTTTAAGTGATTTATTTTCCAAATAGCCTAGTTATTGTTTAAGCTATATAAAAATTAATTTATTTACTGGATTGATAATGTTTTTTTTCTTCTATGTCTAGTCATGTATGCATCGTATTGTTTTTGCCCTTTATTTTCAAAAGTAGAAATCTTGCTGTTACGGATTAACATGGCTTGTACATGCAGGCTTTCATAATAAATCAAAGTTGCTTGAATCTTTAAAGCAAGCAGTATTGATCAACTCTGGAAATTTTTTATACATATATTTTTTCCAGTGTGTAAGAAATTAGCAAGATCAAATTTACTTAATGCTTATTCAAGTGGCCCAGGAGCAGATTGTCTCAGAAGTCAGATTTGAATAGAAAATTTCAAGCAAAAAGCCTTACTTCCTTGACTAGAAACATCTAATTTCATAAAAGAATATCATCCCCAAATTAAATCTGTATAATGTATATAAATTATGAATTTATGGCTCGATGGAAGTCTGTATTATAGTTGACTGCTTACAAGATGAAAAAAATAATTTTTTCTATACAAAACAATATTATAATAGTATCTTAAAAGAATAGTTAAGCATTATTTTTATGTATAGCATTGTAATAGGAAATTTATTACCACATTATGAAATTTGAATTGTATCAATGTGATTGAAATTTCAAAAACTGATGACTCAATTTGAAGGCCAGAAGCTATATAGCTTAATCTAAGTTGAAGTGATACTCAAGTATTTCATTAAGCTCATTACAACTACAAATAAAATATGTAGTTGATTTTATAATAAAATTCATTTGTTCTTTTGCGTGTGGATTTACTTTGTGTATGTTTAGAGGATGACTTAATTTACTTTGAAGTGCTTTTTAAAATAGTTTAGTGAGTTTTGTATTTTGTAACTTTGCTGATAGTGTACTTAAGAAGGAAAAATACGTTTTTTAAGCTAGGGGATAGCTCTTGGAACTGTGGTGTATTTATCTAGAACACTTTTTGTGAGGTTACATAGTGTAATATATATGTATTGTGTCAAGTTAAGAGTGGTGGTAAGGGGAAGTTTCAGTCAAAGAAATCTTGAAATGCAATTCTTTTTAAATTGCAAGACTAACATGTTACCATAAACATTTGGTATTTTGTCTGTGTTAATGATCTCTTCTCCCTCGAACCAACACTAGCAAAGGTAGAATTGAAGCATCTCATAACTCAACTGAAGGGAATTCTCAGTTGTCTTAGGTAGTGTTCTCTAAACTTTTGATTGTGTATGCTAAAATGAAAGTATTGGTTAGTGCCCTATTTTATATATGTATATACGTATAATTAGCCCAGTTCCTTTCATATTCTGAAGAATTATAATGTACCACCTGGGGTGTGCATAACCCACTTTGGAAATCTCTGGTCTAACCCTTTCACATCAGTTATCTTGTATACATGCCAGCAAAAAAACTCACCCGGTTCTTGGGCATCACCTTGACATGACAACATTCTTCTCTTTCATCCACAGCTGTCACATTTATGCTAGCTACTCAGCACATTTTTAAATTCTAACTTTTGGTGCAAGATGGCATTTTACATCCATAGGATTTGAGATACTTGAAGATTTGACTTACCTGAAAGGAGAAATATAACTCATTCACATGAAGAGGAATGTTTCTAGAAGTCATGCTGTATGGCGGCCTTTAAAATAGCTTGTGGAGCACTGAAAGAAAATACTTATATAATCGTCCACAATAGAAAATTTAGTTTTTGTTTGTCCACATTCCTGTAAAAAGGTCGAAAATGGCAAATGAGTTATTACTTGTGACAAGGATTGTAATGTAGGGCTGTGTGTAGATTCCAGTTTTCATACAAACAAAAAATTAAAATAACATACTCAAGTTTCCAAATGTATAATGTTAATCCATTAAGTTGTAAGCCCAATTACTGAACATAAAATGCGTGAAAAAAATTATTTAATCGAAAAGTAAGTTTTTAAATACAAAGTATGTGAAGCATATGCTGTATATATACTTTACAGAGCATTAAACATTGTGTTCATCTTTCAGTGTTGTCATAGATTTAGTTTTAACAGCTAAAAGCTTTTGGCCCCAATGTTAAATGTGCCTTTTGTCCCAAAATTGCTAAGGCCATGTTGCCCGATTCTCAGGTGGTCATGGTTGCAAACTTGTGCTAGGGTTGACATGTCCCGGTTTCAAGACTTAGTGCCACTGAAAACCCTCTTTGTAGGGGGCAAATGCTCATTGATTTTGTCATGGCTCAAAGTTCTTATGTTGGTACGAAAGTTGGAAAAATGATGTTCTAGCTCGTGTCATCCTTGTCTCTTGATGGAGTTCAGTCACCAGTAGTCCACACGATACTTGAGTGCAATGTTATTAAAAAATCAAATCAACCCAGATAGGTAGCTTGGATCTGTTGAAAATCAACCCCCACTGCTGAAAGAATATATTGGGTGTAATGGAAAGTTTTGTTTTTTTCTGAAGAGAAACTTTTTCACTTTTTATTTAATCTCTGTTAGCTTTTTATTTAAT
Organism: Trichonephila inaurata madagascariensis; assembly: GCA_019973955.1. NCBI lineage: Eukaryota > Metazoa > Arthropoda > Arachnida > Araneae > Nephilidae > Trichonephila > Trichonephila inaurata. The sequence continues at coordinate 45,484 of BMAV01011435.1, read as the reverse complement.
CTCTTTTTGTTAGTTAAAACTGTCTGGCAGCTTATCTAACCACCTAGAAAAGAAGTCTTCTGTTTTGGAGACTAAGTACTCTTTCAGTGCCATTTGGACACCCTCATAATTTATTTCCATTAAGAAAGTTTTGCAGCAACCTGAACAGATGATAGATGGCACAATATGAGAAGTTTATGCTGGCTGATGTAAAATATCCCAAACCAACTGAAATTTTTTATGCAGTGTGTCTTGCCTTGTATAGTCTAGCGTTGTCATGATGAAGAATCGTACCCTTTCTGTTGGCTAAAGATAGATGTTTAAATTGGATTTGTTTGTTCAAAACATCTAGTTGTGAACAGTAATGGTTGTTTCATTTTTATTCAGCTCCTCATAGCACATTATACCCTTGCTGTATCACCAACAACACAACATAACCTTATGCACACTAACTTTAGATGTGGATGGTGTTGTCTCCCCATTGTAAACATGCTTTTTTCTAACCCATATTTGTAGATTATCCACTTCAAGTCATCTCCATCACCAGTCCAAAAACCCTTTTGAGACTAGCAAGATTTGAAGAACATGTCAAAATTCTGTCCATTAATTTTTTTTCGCTTAATGCATGTGGCATCCATACAGAGTTTGGACCCAAAATAAAGCCTTTTAATGTAATCCAAATCAGTTTTCTAATGAATTCCAAGCTTGAAGCCCACTTCTGCGGAAGTTAATGGAGATTTGCCCTGATCATATTGTGTAAGACTTCATCACTGCAGCTGAGGGTCTTTGGGATCTGGGTTCATTTTTCAAAGAAAAATCACACAAGCCCTCTTTGTCATGTTCGAGCTGCTACTGCTTCCTCTCCAAACATGTCAAACAAGTTTTATTGTAATCTCCATCGCATTGTTTTCTTTTTGGAATTTGAACAATATAAGATTTTTCAAGTGCACTTTTTGTTCACTCGTGTTGGCAGTTTTACATTTAAAAAAATCTACTAAAATGTGTATAAATTATGAGTGTTATACTAATCTAACTGTTTAAACGAGTCTCAGTCACACACACAGATCCGAACTCTTGCGATAAAGATCAACAACTCATAAAAGTGCACATGTTCGAAAACGAGAGAACTTTGCCTCTTATACCCAATATATGAAACACGATAATTACTTTTCGTTGTGCTTTGTTATTCAAATTAGTTTTTAGATGAGAAAGTAAATTGCTCTAACACAATTTTATTTTCAAGAAACGCTTATTCACTGTATGCTATTCATTTATGTATGCATCAAAGGCAGTTAACGTTGTGGAAAATCTGTCATTTCAACTATTGAAAAAAAATTATTAAATGAAATTAAATAACATTTTTAACTTCAGTAAGTTTTCATGGCATTGAGGAATTAGGGAGCAGAACAGTTAGCATTAGAAAAGTGTGGCTAAATGTTAAAGAAGCTATCGGTGCTCAGTAAACAAGTAAATTTGCAGCAAGTGTACAATGCTGTGTGAAATAGGTTAGTTGAGGTGTACTCAACCTTTTTTTTTCGGCCGGGCCACATATGTAAGAAAACTATTTCACGCAGGCCACAACATGAGGATATGATTGGAGGAGGGGGAAGCGCAATAAGATCAAGGAATTTAAAAGCGGAAAATTTATCAAAATACACTACTGGGCATACAAAATGCAGCACCCTGAAGGAAGCGTGCAAAATTTACATCATGCGTTGACGGTCATGAAATATGCAAATCGTTAGCATTATAGCTCAGACGCGAGCGCTATATACGGGGAGACCAGATTGGCGATTTGAAGGGTTTTTGCGTAAGCTGTCTACCTATGCCTTACGGAAGACATCGAGCGTCTTTTGACCAAGTTTCTGATTTCGACCGAGGAAGAATAGTAGCCGATAAGGATTGCGGATTATCCTTGAGAGAAATCGGTCAACGTGTTGGACGAAACCAAGAAACTGTGATGCGGATCTGCCATCGCTGGATGCAGGAGGAAACGATGGGGCCGATCACACCCACCTCGTTGCACCACTACCCGTGTTGATAGGCGAATTGTGTGCATGGCAGTGATGGATCGCGCAGCCACATCAGGAACTATAGCACGACAGATTCAGTCTTACGCATCATTCGGTTTCTGCTAGTACCATTCGACGCTGTTTGTAGCTGATTGGAATGTCCTCAAGGCGTCCATTGCTTCGTTTACCCTTGCCTGGAAACCACTGGCGTTTGCACCACCAATGGTGCAATGAACGGGCGGACATGGACCACGAAATGGAACGACATTGTGTTTACTGACGAATCCCGGTTCTGCCTGCAACTTCACGATGGTCGGATTCGAGTTTGGAGACACCGTGGGGAGGGACTGCTGAACTGTTGCGTTACTCATTGCCACATTGGTCCTGCACCCGGTATCATGGCTTGCGGTCGTACTAGTTTTCACTCTCGCACTCCTCTAGAACTCGTTGCCGGTACACTGAACAGCCAGCGCTACATTTCTGAGGTGTTGGAGCCCGTGGTCCTCCCATACATTCAGCGCTTGCCATCAGCCATATTCGAACAGGATAATGCGTGACCACCCGTGGCTCGCAATGTTCAAGAGTTCTTTACCCATCAGATTGAATTGCTTCCTTGACCAGTTCTCCCGAACTATCGCCAATCTAAAACGTGTGGTCCATGCTTGCACGACTGGCCCTGGATACACCATCCGCTGCTACATCAGATCAACTTTGGCGATATGTGGAAGCCGCATGGAGAGACTGTTGTACCCCAAGGATACATCCAAAGCCTCTTTGATTCTATGCCGAGGCGTGCGGCAGCGGTAATAGCCAACAATGGCGGCTACACGAACAACTGATTTTGTCATCATTCACACGTCACAAGAGGCTGTAATTTTAATCGTTTGATCTTTGTACAACATGCTACTGCCAAATAAATTTCGATGTGATATTTCTGGTGCTTCATGGTGTTGCATTTTGTGTGGTCAGCAGTGTATTAAAACGCATAAAATTTTGGATTATATTTTAAAAATATATTAATCTTTATCCAAATCAAAATAGGTTATATGCATTTTTTACCCAGTTATGAGATAATTTTGATTTTCTTTCATCAATGATCCTTGTTTGCATTTATTGTCATAAAAACAAAGCTGTCATGATTTCAGATATTAATTTATAAAGTGCAGGATAGGATGTTAGCAAAGAGTTTTTACTAAGCTTCAGACTGAAATTAGTATTATTTTTCTAAAATTAATTTAAACTTGCTCTTGGGCACTTTTTATTTAAAACTCATGCAAGTACGTTTTGATTTTACTTGAAAAATTTTTTAGAACAAATTATACTGAATTTATCAAATAGTACATCGGAAGCCTTTAAGAAATACTCTTACAATTTCTGTATCAAATAATATGTAATCCTTTACAATTATTTCATGTGTTTATCAATTTCTATAATGTAAATTTTATAGGATGCTTTTGTTACCTCGGCATTGTTTGACATTACAACCGACAAAATGTTTTGTTGCTTTTTGCAAAGATTTTTTTTTTCAGAAAGCCAATTTATCTTGTCTTAAAGAGATCCCCAAGAAAGAAGAAAAAAAGCCATTGAAAGAGCGATTTGTGCTTAATGGTATAGTGAGGAGCAAAATTATATTTTTATGTATAACATTTTCACGATCCCAATCGTCTTGAAACAACACATGCTCTTTAAATATCTTAAGCTTTTAAGACATGAGGGTTAATTGAAAATAAGTTTCACCCTTAAAATGCTGGCTAACTATTACTATCACTAACTGTTACAATTATAAAAAAAAGTTAAATCGCAATTTATACCAACACTGCATCGATAGGAAAATTTGTTAGATTGCTTGATTGATAGAATTTCTCGCTAAGTTTTTAATGCATTGTTCTTCAATAATTGAATTGTTAATGTAGTAGTCTATGATCGGGTCACTCAGAAAGGTCCGGTGGGTCACCCGCACGTTGAGTATCTCTGGGTTAGCTCATAGGTTTTGCTGTGATTTCTCAAAACATGAAAATTTTACGTGGAATATCACAATTGATAAAATGAATTGCTTATACTAAAATGTTTTCAAATAATTTTTTATTGTTTTGATGGTTGGTTTGGGATGTTTAGTTTTATCAGTATATTTCTTTTTTATGGCTTTGCTTGAAATTATAATGCAAATTTTTTTAAAGTTTGAGCTTAGATATTAGAGGAAGAGAGAGAGAGAGATTATATTGAGAGATATCATTCTCACCTTAATCATCTACTGAAAGCTTATTATGATGGCTGAGAGTAAAATTGACAGGCAGCACTTTTTCATAAAATTTTTTATAATAAATACGACATATGTGTTTGCGTTTAAATTTCATTACATGCAATTTTATTGAAATAAGTTCTCTCATTTTTAAACAAATGAAAACTAATTCGTTGTTACAATAATTTTTAATTTTTTTAAGTAATATTTGATTTCATTATTGTAATGTACTGTATACAATTGGAGTGTAAATTCTTGTGTGGTTTAAAGAGAAAAATGGAAGTTAAAGGCATTTTTTTTCTGAAATTTCAGCATATATAAATTTTTATTTTGTCTGGATGCCAAATTTGGATATTAGCAAATTAAAATCTGAAATAAATACGTAATAGGTGTACCCCGCGGTATAAGTTCTGTCCATTCCAGTTTCAACAAGAAAGTTCATATTCATTTGGCGCTTATTTAGCCCTCTCTTTTATCGCTAAATGTATATATACTGACTTAGTAAATAAATTTAAACGAAAATGATTCGTGATGTTATTAAATGGGACGCAATCGTGTACCCATGGCTATTCATAACATTTCATTAACACCTCTGCATTTTGTGCGAATTCTAACTAGGAAGAGAGAATGCTACAGAAACGTGTAGAAATTTTTTGAGAATGGTAAGGTACACAAGTTTCTGATAGAACATGCATAAGACTGTTCGGAAAATTTCAAGTAGGCGATTTCGATCTTTCTGAACTCTAGTAAGCTGCTGTCTTCTAGAGCAAAATCCTTTTTTGACAACATAAAAGATTGCGGAAAGGCTTCATTCAGCTCAGTAAATCATTTCAGACTATATTTGGAAGCTAGAATTGGTGTGGAAATGTTCGAGATGAGTTTCACGTAAGTTAAGTGAGAATTTGAATGATCGTGTTATATGTACATTTCTGCTTGTACGGAACCCTTCTTGGACTGTATGATAGCTGGGGTTGGAAAATTTATCTCTCATGAAAACATAAGGAAAAAGGAATGCTGTGAAACTGGAAAACCTGTCCCCTCCACTTCAAAACCGAAGTCGAACGTGGGTAAGGGAATGTTATGTATATGATGGAATGTGCGAGGACCAATACGTTTTGAGCTGCTGAAACCAAACGAAAACTTAAACTTAGAGAGGTACTGTTGGTAATTGGATAATTTAACAATTGGATTCTAAGAAGCCAGCGATGTTCAATAGGATGGGCATCATACTGTTTTTTGATAATACCAGGTAACATGTTGTTTTGGGGACTCATCAGAAACTCATTGAGTTAAACTGAGAAATTCACAATTGCATCCACCATACTCCCCGGACCTATAACCCTCTCTCCGATTATCACTTGTTTCTCTCCTTATAAAAATGTTTGCAGGGCAAAAACTCAAAAACGCTGATATTCGATAAGTACTACACTGGTGTGCAAAACTTAAGCAACAATGTAAAAATTTAGCAGATAACCATGAAATTGCAGAAAAGGAGGTCTGGAGATCAGTAGAGGAACCGTAAGTCAGTAGAAACGCATGCTATGCAAATATTAGGAACAAAACGTCAGAAGCGATGTGAGCGTACGAAAAACGGGGTGATGTCCATGCGCCTGCTCAACAGTAGAATGAAATGAAGGACGGAGACGCAATTCACCATATTCTCTGCAAGTGCCAGTGAGTCAGTTCGTGAAATATGGCTAGAAGAAATCACCTGGATGACTTCACACGTGGAAAAATGATCGGAAAGCTGGAGGTGGGGCGTACTGTCACCAGTGTAGCTGCAGAGTTCGGAATCAACAAAGTGTCGTTTCGCGCGCTTGAAAGCGTTCCAAACCACAGGGACAGCTGTTAGAAAAGGGTTTGGGGTGGCCGCCCGAGGACGACAACCGCAGGGGGTGACCGATATATCATCTGCAGGCGAAAAGTTCTACAGCAGTCAACAAGCGCCATTGCTCAGAAACTGTACAGCAACAGGTCGACGAGTGTAGCGGTTTACTGTGGAACGCCTTCACAAAGGGGGGCCCGTTCACCCGCTGTCCTGAACGCTGCTTCCCGTTGAAAGATGGCCACCGTTTACAGTGGGACAGAGAGCACAAACTGGACAACTGATCAATGGAGTCGTGTTCTTTACGGATGAGAGTCGGTTCAGTACCGAAACGATTCTCAACGCGTTTGATTTGGAGAGATCGGACCCGGTTTTATCCCAGTAACATCAGGAAAGACATCGTTACGGTGGTCCTGGTCTTGTCTGGGTTGGCATTATGCTGAACGGCGGGAACTGAGCTTCACATTTTCGACAGAGGGTCTGAAAACGGGGATCGCTATTGTGAGGAGGATTTTTCCCATCTGCATCTTTCCAGGTGCCATTGGCCCAGATTCATTTTTTGGATGACAATACACGCCACATCGCACTTTTTGCGTTGAGGAGCTGGGGAAAGTGAAGATATCACTGAAGGGATTAAAGGGGCCCCCCGATTTAAACCCATCGAACAGGGATGTTTGGGGAGACGTATTCCCCCGCTCACATCATCCGGAGTACAACCAACAACTCCCCAGATGTTGATTGAGGAATGGGCACCCCCAAGAAAGTGCAACTGGCCCTGATTTGGGAGACGGGCAAAGCAACCATTGTAGTAAGGAGGGCATATACCATTTTAAGGGGAAAAATCTGTTGTTGTTCTTCCTGTTGATAGAAAACATGAGCCCGATACTGCCAATAAAGCTTTTTTTGTTTTGATTCCATACCGTATGCGTGTATTCCTTTTTTCAGCGCCGATGCTTTCTCATCCTTACGTACATAATATTCCCCCATTTCAGAATTTCATGTTTTTCAGATGATTTTTCGTGAAGTTATGGCAATAAACCCACCTGTTGCTTAAGTTTTGCACACCAGTGTATTTCAATTTTTCACCTCTAGAGATAAGGGATTTTTTAACGATGGGATATATAAAATACCATCACGCTGGCAAGAAGTCAAAAGTAATGATGGCTGCTATATTATCCAATGAAGTTAATTCCAAGGTATGAAAAATTTATTATTTTGTTTTGTTCTAAAAACGGACAACTTTCCAGTAGACAGTGCTGGTTTATCCGTTGGGCCCCCGGGCCTGGAAAGGCCCGTATAAGCTGGATTTAAACCAGATTTTCTGGTTATAAATTTCGATCCTCCTCCAGTGCCAAAGGGGCCTGTGAATCTTCTGCGCCTAGGGCCCGGAATGAGCTTAAATCGGCATTGCCAGTAGACCTAATATATACACCCATGAACAAAAAAATTAACGCACCAAGAAATAATTGTGGGATCGTAACGAAACTTGGCATAAAGGTACATGTCGGAGAGATATGCAAATGATTAGGAATGCAGCGTGATTGCGCATTACGTATAGCCGGTAGAGGGCGTTTAACGTCGTTCTCCATGGAGTATAAAACAGGTAACCAAAGCTTGTTTGAGTGTGCTGAATCGTTTACAAAGTAAGAGCTAAGTTAAACATGCCATTAGCCGTTTTCGAAGACAATATGACCCCAGTTTGAGAGGGGAGAATCATCAGCATGATGGAAGCGTGTGGTCAGCTAGGCGAGTAGCTCGTCAATTAGGCCGCTCTGATTGTGTTGTGAGGAGGTATTGGGACCAGTGGATCTGAGAGATGTCATTTACACAAAGACCAGGCTCGGGACACCCTCGACAAACTTGTAGTCGAAAAGACCACCACATCGTAAGAAATGCACACGTACAGCCAACTGCTTCATCGGCCGCCATTCAGGCAAAGGTAGCACCTTCACTAGGGGCCCCTGTGTCTTCTCGAACCATATGAAGGCGCCTGGCTGAAGGACATTTGGGATCGTGGCACCCATTACGTGTGCTGCCTTTGACGCCCACCTACCGACGCCTCCGTTTGGAGTGGTAGTCGGTCTATTTTCATGATGCAGAAAATCAACAGCGTCCTTGTCGCAAGATCATACGGGATGTAAAAGATCACTTGGATGTTTGGCTTGAGTGCTTGTGGCAAAATTAAATTCCTACGTACGGTTTTGCATTGTCAGAGCTCAGGTGCCACCCTCTGGGGAGGAAACTGGGCGTCAAAGTTACTTTTGGCGATTGGCATTCTACCTGTATGGTGCCGCACTAAAAAGAGATACTAGTTCTCAAGGAATGTACTAGGTGTGCAATGGTAAAACACTAATCAACAGCCCTATTAGAAATAAAAAGAAAGTTTTTCAGTCTTGAAATGCATTAAACAATTTTTTAAGTATTTAAAAAAATCACAATAACTGAAACACTTTTATAAAATTGCTTTAGTGTTATTATGAGAAGTAATTACTCTTAAATAAAGAAGTGCAAACTAATTTTTCCTTCATTTATTACAATTTTTTTTTAATTTTGGGCTTCATGAAAGAATAAAAAGTTTCGTTTAAATTATGTTTTTAATTGGAAAGCAATTTTTCACTACGCACACAGAAATGCCAAAGTTTTTTTTTTTTTTTTAAAAAAATAATAATACAGTAATACCGCCACCCCAACATACGTGAACTCGAAGTTACACACACACACAATTAGATTGTTCACTTCCCGCTTCAAATAAATTTAGAAGTGGATAGAGATGACGTCTATAAACTGCTGGATTTCCACAATAAGGATCTGACAATTGATGAGCTCATAAAAATGCATGAGCCAGAGCAAGACATCGAAAAACTTGAGTCTTTAGACCCAGTCCAATCGGAAGATCGCATGATGGTGAGTTGGGAATTCGACAGAAGGCCTCGGTTTTATTAAAAAAGGGTTATAAATTTTAGAGAATTAGACACCAACGAAGAGCGTATATTTTCAGCAAAGCAAGGAATAAAAAATTATTAATATACTATGAGGAAATTTTGCGGAATAAAAAAAAATATATTTGAAATGTCAGGCTACTTGTTAGAATTTATGAAATTTACATCAAAATAGCCTAGGTTTGCGATTTTGTATTTGTGTTATCCAACATTTTTTTAAACATTTTTCTTTCTAAATTATTATTTTCTTTCGTCTCTAGCCCCAACTAAAAAAAATTTTTCTGGTTGGGAAAAATTTTACCCCCAATTCCGCGGGTTTTCACTCAGTCCCAGAGGGCCCAAAAAAAATATTTTTGGGGAAAGGGGGGTTTAGGGTTTAAAGTCGCCACAAAATTTCGTTTCATCCCTCAATACACCCCAAAAACATTTTTTTTTTTGGGGGAAAGTGGGAAAACCACGCGATAGAATTTTCCAAAATTGGCAGTAAATGCAGAAATAGATCTAATTATATTAAACTGCTGGTGGAACTTACTTTAATCAAATAAAATTCGAACTTCATTTATTGTATGAAAATAATATTTTTATGCAATTTTCTGCATCATCATTTTCCGGCTTGTAACCGAGTGGGTTCGGGTTCGAATCCCGAGTAAGACATGGCTGTATCTTCTTCGGGAAAGAAGTCGGTCTTTCGTCTGTAATGGATTCCCGTCTCAAAAGGAAAGCAGCGCACCCTTTCTTGTTATATGCTGGGATCATCATCATCAGTAAAAAATGTGTATATTCTTCTGTTGTATTGTATGCTTTCTGTTCTTTTTCACTTGTATTTCATATGTTCCCAGGATAAAAAACACACGTCAACAACAACTTGTGATATGGTCGTTCTATGGTGACCATATCTTTGATTGTCAGTGTGAATTAGAGGTGTGGGATTCTCGAAATGAATCGACATTTTAAAATTCTTAATATGACTTTATTAAGAATATAACTTAAATTTCTAATAAATTAGATAAACTTATATTAAGTGAGAATAAACCAAACACACGGCAATAGTTAAACCCGATCGCGTAAAGTATCAAAGTATTTTGATACAGGGCCCACACACAGGACTAGCTACACCAGTGATAAGGAATGTCTCTCATTTCTTTTAAATAAACAATATTTCGTTACATATAGAAGAATAATTTTTTTAGGCCCATCTCTTTGTTTATTTTTAAAGCTATCATTTTTATACCCGGCGTATAACACGCACCCGTAAATTTTAGCCCTATTTTTTGTGTTTAAATTGCGCGTTATACGCTGGATTTTACGGTAATTAAATTTTTCTTACTATATACATAGGATTATCATCAATCGAAAAAAAAATCAAGGGAAATGAGGGGAGGACCCATGGACCCCCCTTGTGAGTAAGTCACTGCTTAGTCCCACCTATAGCGTAAGTTCGGGGTTTTACTGTATTTACTTTATCATCTAATTTTTCATCCATCCATTTTTCAATGTATTTACGAGTAAATGCATTTCAATTTTCTAACTTCATTCACTTAGTTAGAAGATTATAATTACAAGTGTTACGCATGTTTTAAAAAGAAACCACCGTTTACCCTTCTTTATGATTCCTTTATTATACTCCAAATTTTACAGATATTAATTAAAAAAATATTTCGTGTTAAAATTCTTATTAAGGTCACCTGTTTAGAAAAATGGACTTAAGTATAAATCACCCTCATTATATTACTTTAACTGACTACTCAAAATATAAATAAATAACACAAAATAATACAATGAATTATGTATTGAATTAGTCTGGAATTTATAAGTAATTATTTTTTTTCTTAGCATTCTGCTTTTGAAAAATACACGACAACCCAAATATTACCAATTATAGTTCTTAATGCATTCTCTTCTTTTTCATGAAGGAAATTGATTTTTCTTTTGGTATTTAGATATAACTTTGCACAAACAGATGGTATTTGATTCTTCAATGGGACAAGACTCAACTGAATAACACAACACATTGTTATAGTTACAGTTTTTGTGGGATATGGAGCAACAAAGGCTATTATCCCACGCATTGCTTAATCGATGATGATTCAAAAAGAGTTCACCAGATGGCGCCATAACTCAAAGCTATTTTATCATTTATCAAATAATATCCATCTCAGGGAAAGGAAGCTAAATTATAAATTTATATAATTTCTAAAATCAAATTATATATATATATTTTTATATATATGATTAAATTTTTACTGCCGTAATTTAAATTAAAAATAAAAGTTTTATTTCAATCTTAATTTAATATTAATCACTTTTAAATGTAATAATTATTAGTCGTATTTTTTTTTAAATAACGAGAAGTAGTGTTCCTATCTCCTTTAGATAATCGATCAATCGATAATAATAAAATCGATCAATCGATTTTATTCCTATCCTAAGAGGGCAACTACCTCTATTTATACAGTACTACCCCATTATATTATGGATATGCGTAAGAATATGCAAATCTTCAAAATAAGCACATTATCATACAAATATCTCAAAAACAATTCTTGGATATTGTCTTCTACAATTTATCCGAATTAGGTCCTGAGCAGCTGTTACAAAAGTTCAGATTAAAAATTTTTTTTAAAAAAAGGTCAAGAAGTGTATTGAAAATGTAATAATTAAAATAAATATAAGATTTATAAATTTTGTAAATCAATAGATCCCCCTGTTTTAAATTTCATGCATGCTTTATAGTAATTAGTGATTAAATATCGAATATATATTCTATATATGGTGTACCTAAATGATACAATAAGGTCTTTTTTAAGGGGAGATAAAGGAGGTCTTACCATCTTTTTTTAATGCATCTGAACCGTAAATTTGTAGTTAAAATATTTCAAAAGTGAAAAACAATTCATTGATGTAAAGTAATTATTTAATCCTGACACAAAATAAAAATATCTTTAGATTCAGAGATGAATTCTCAACGAAAACACATCTGATTGTTTTCAATATTGCAGAAAAAACTAAATAACTTTTTGCTCATTGAAAGGACAATAGATAGCGGATAAAATATTACCCGAAGTTCTCGAAAAGTAAATACGATTCATTACACAGTTCAGAAGGTGCTCAGTTACAGAATTTCCATTTTATACGTCTCTCCCATATGTTGAAAATTATTTAAGTAAGAAGATGATGTACTGTTCGAAAAGTTAGTTTTTTAATAAATAAGATAATACCTGTCCTAACAGAGTCCTCTTTGATAACATTTTTCAAGGAAATAATAGTAGGTTGATAATTATTTTTGCTCGTAAAAAACGCACCCTTTAAAACAGGGGTGGTCAACCCAAATGACCTCGCGGGCCATTTCGGAAAAACATTATAATCCCGAGGCTGCATATAAAAAATATATATCTTTATATTAGATTTGGACCCACTATAAACATTTATTGGAGTGAAAATTTAAAACAGATTGACACATTATTATTGTTTTCATTGTTTTTCATGTATACAAACATATATAATATAATAATAATATAATGCAATGATCAAATAATATGTTATGTTTATTTAATTAGTGAGGTATTTGTTTCTCTCAATACTTTCACTTAGTTTTTGCAAGTCGTTTACAATGTGTGTATTTGCGCATCGTAATTTATATTGCAGGAATGAATGAGTGAATATTAACGTCGCACTCTGTTCAGCTACATGAGGGCTTTTGGCAACGGACCTCGTATTTTTGAGCCATGGTCAAGTGACGAGGACGACACCTGAGCTGGCACCCCCTCTCCTAACTACCACACCACACCAATGGGGGGACGTTTGAGCTCTCGGCAGATTTTCCGTGCATCGCTCCTCTACACGGCTTTATATTGCAGGGTTTCGTCCGTTAAGTTTGAGAGCGATTTATGTTTGATAAATTTCATTTTCGGAAAAAAAAAATGAGTTACGAGATTTAATTGTTGGAAAAACTTTAAAAACAAAAATATTGCACAAAATACGAGTATTTTGTAAAGTTGTAATGAATCTCACGGGTTGCAAAATTATTCAAGGTGGGCCACATGCGACCGTGGGGTTGGCCAGACCTGCTTTAAACCATAATGTGGATTAAGCCGCATCTTAGGGGTAAAAATAAATTAATAGCTCGTAAATAATAGTTATCCAATACTCTTTAACCCTCTAAGCGGTCTGCACTTAAAGTCTTGCCATTCTGGAGATGCTTCAAAAATGCACCGCACATATTGTTTGCTTTCAGGTGCGGTTCTCAAAAGCGGTTGAGCCATATTTTTAAGAATGCGGCTCGGCCGCTTTTGGGAATCTTGCTTGAAGGCAGAAAAAGCATATCTGGAATGGCGGAATTTTACGTGCAGAACGCTTGGAGGGTTAATGTAACTTGAATATGAAGTGTGATCCAAAATGTCTAGAAGCCTTGAGGGGTAGGGATATACCAAGGACTGATATTGCTGATTATTTAAGCTACTGAATTAAGATTTAACAACTTTCGAAGCTCATTGATTTTGCAGGAAATAAATAATGCGGCTATCTCGCAATGATGCATTTTTGCAATTTTTTGAACTCAAACGTGAGGTTCAAGTATTTTTTAAAGATCGCCGTTTCAGGTCGTACTAACTTTTATTGGTAGTAGGACTCTCCTTAGCCTTCTGCACTTATCAGATAGTTTTCTACGAAAAAGAAAATTCATCATAGAGAACTTCAAAATAGTTTGGTTATTATATTCAAAGTAACCAGCAAAATTAAGTTAATGGCAGAAAATTTAAACTATTGGCAGCGTGTATTGAAACAAATTAAATTTCTAAAAGCTTTGTAACTGTACAGCTTCTCAGCTGAGAATAACAAACACCTATCATGAAACGTGAAATAGAATATTATGTTACCTGAAATATTCCCTTTTGAGAGTATTCATAAATTTTTTCTAAAATGTTTTTTCATTGGCTTCCCCGGTAAAATTTTATGCTTTTGGAAAAAAGAAATATAGACAACTTAGTGTGAACAGATGGTATGGAGTTCAGAAAGTAAATATTTAATTATGTAATGCTAATTGTTGATTAACAATATTACATTTTTGAGGCTATGTCAAAATGATTTTACAAATATATCACATTATATACCAATTAACATCCCCAATGAGTTTGTTATTCTCCCAAAATAGCCTTATATTCTTTGTATTAACAACTCGACATAAATATCTGTTGTTTAATACTCCAATATAACCTTTATTAGATGGATATTTAGAGGATTATTTTAAAAATAAAAAAAGTGTTATTTATATTGGAGTATTTTTTATTAACAAATAATATTTTTTAATAATTGAGAACTACACACAGCTTATTATGATTATGGTACTGAATAATCATCCTTCCTTCCTCAGTGGCACGACAGCCCAGGGTGGGCCTTGACCTTCTCAAGAAGCCTTTTCCAGGTCAGCCTTTGTCCTGCTAGTCTTCTCCAATTCTTAGTTCTCAAAACTTGGAGATCTTTTTTTCTAGGACATCAATCCATCTAAGATTTGATCTGCCCTTTCTTCGTGTGCCAAATTGGTTAGGCATTGAAGACTTTTTTAGTCGTGCTGTCTTCGTCCATTCTGACAACGTGACTTGCCCATTTAATTCTTTGTATTTTGATGAAGTTAACCATGTCAGATTATCTTTATATGACTGATAGAGCTCGAAATTTGATCCTCTTCACAACGTTTCATTTTTTCCTGAATTCCTCCAAAAATAAATCTTAAAATCTTCCTTTAGATAGAGAGTAGATACTTATCATGTTCTGATTGGTTCGAGACATGGACCAAGTTTCACAAGCATAAATTAATATTTATCTTAAAAGACTTATACAATAGTCCCTTTTTATATATCCCTTAGCTAGATCTTCAGATTCGTTTAACAAAAAACTGAATGAATTTTGATTTCTAATTGCTACCAGTTCGTTCAGAAGATTATTCAGCAGAATACTAGCTTTTTGTAGATCATTTTTTATCATGCTGTAGGGCTTTAGAAAAGGGGTCTATGATTTTAAATAACCTAGGAAAAAAGGTTACAAACACTATAAAATCATAGCTCTCTAATATAGTAATTATATTCTTACATTCGTCACGTTCGACTTTTTTAGTTGAAATTAAACTTAGTTTACTTAAGGTTTTCATTATTAGAGCGTAATTTTTTCGAATACCGAATAAAACATAATTTCTTGATAACCATCTAGTAGGGCATACTTTTTTAAGGGTTATTTTATATTTTTCGGAAGAATCACATTACTTAACATTGCCCAGCGTTTTGTGCTATTGCAAAAAAAGTATATATTTTTTCTAAGTAATCGAAAAATTGCGACAATTAGGGAATGTGTTTTGTAGCATCGCTTAAAATTAAATTTAATGAACGTGCTGCACAATGAACATAATTGGCATTTGGTGCATGCTCTTTTATACAGATTTGCAACTCTGCATTTACTCCCGGCATAACATTTGCTCCATCATAACCCTGTCTCCCCCACATTTAGACAAATCAATTTCATATTTTTCGATTTCATTGAAATTTACAGTTTTAATCCCTTGGGCAGTGCAATCGGCTACTGACATAAATCCCACAAAGGACTCGCAGATTTTAATTTCGTTAGGTATATCATTTTTTTCTTTTATCTTAATACATCGAAACACTTCAGAAAGTTGATCAGTTTTTGAAAGATCATGTGTGGTATCCATAATAATTGCCAGAAATGGGGCTTTTTTAAATTTTCATAACAATATTTTCTCTAACTTTGGTTCCAAGCAAATTAATTATTTCCTTTTGAAGGGTGGGGCTTAAATAATTTATTTTCCCCTTTGGCTTCAAGAGAAGTTACTTTAAAACAGGATCATAATCAGATAGCAAGTATACAATTAATATGAAATTTCCGGATTTGGAATCGTGGCCTCTTAAAGGTAAATTGCGAGTCGTTAAAGTAATAATAACATTAATTATTCGATGCTATACGTTTCGCCAAAAAGTAAATTTACTATTGATTTCACTATCTAACTGAATGTCAGTTGTATTTCCTTGAAGCCAATTGTTATTAAACAGAGCCGAATTAATATGCTGAAGTGAATTTTCATGATCAGTATTAGTTTGTGTAAAATGCTTCTAACGGAAACACCATTAACCCATACTGAGGAATATGATTAGCATTGACGATCTGCTAAAAACCAAAAGAAGTGGCAATATGGTTCGTTTAAAATAACTGAATAACACAGCCATGGTCTTAATATTTTTATACCGGCCTTGTTCAAATATGAATAATGAAAATATGAAAAGCATCGGTTTGATACTGGATCCTTTCGAAATGGTCCTTGAGACTTAAATAGGCCCACTTTGAAAATTATTTTTCTTTCGGATTCTGTGTAAGGATATCACCAAAATTACTTCTATCTGAAGAAGATATATTAATTGATTTTTCACATTCCTTAGAATATTTGTTATATTCTACTTCTGTAGACTCTGATAGACCATGTGTTTCAGAATATTCTAAAAATATAATAAAATTAAATTGCTTTTTATTCTGAGTCATCAACCAACCTACAAAAATGATCATTCAAGTCCTATTAAATCTCTAATTATTTCTCATTGAAATTAAGACATTGTGAAAAATTAAATGTAGAAGTCTCGATAAATATTCATATTTTTAATGCGAATGTTCTAGTATGCACAAATATTGTAATTAATAAATTTTTATTCTTAAATTATTTTTCTGTTATTTGTTAACTGACATTGTAAGTTGATTCGAACACAATTAGAAAACGTAGAAAATACACATAACTCAAGCGTCTTTCATGCAGATTGATTCTATATATTGTGGAACATTCTTATATGTAACATGAATGCTCTTATTCATTCATGAATATTCTTACATATAACATGACTTTATATATTACAATATATAAAAAAATTACAAATTACAGTATTTTGTCTAAAGGCTAAACAATACTCTTTTTCAAAAAACTTTTTGGAGTCAGTAATATTAAAAGTAATTTATGGTTTATTTTCAGGTTATAATATTAAATTGATTCTCAAAATAAGAAGTCAGTTTGTCAAGCCATTATTTTAAAAACATAATGTTATAAATTTTTTTAATCTTTTATAAAGTACTCAATTCTTAAATTTATTTAATCTAAGTGATTTTTTTTTCTTTCTTAAATTATTAGGAACAAAAGTTAGTACGTAATTCAAAATCAGTTTCCTTGTTGGATTTCAATAATTATTTTATATATCTTAACCTGAAAAAAAAAAGCGAAAAATTTAAAAATATTAACTTAAGCATTTAAAAAAATAACTAGAGAGCTTTCAGATCTAATTCCATTTACTAACTTCTATAAAAACTTTTATATCGCTTTTTCCATATGCTAACTTTTAAAGGAAAGTATCCACAAAAGTTTTGTGACGGGGTTTTATCGCGCATTCACACTAATCCTCTTGGGGAATCTTTGGGGCCAGAATTGAGTTATTTCAAACCAATCCTTTCAAGAAGAAACCACGATATACAGATTAGTTAATAGATTTATAATGGAGCTTTAGCATTCGCGTGTTAGTAGAATAATAGTAGAAGAATAGAATAGAAGAATAGATCAACATCTCAGAAAGCTGAGATGCTGATCGCCGTGAGCTATTGGTAAGATATTAAATATAGAAGTGTAATTATAGAACGGATTTTAGCGTGTTAAGGAATCTAAGGTAGATAAAAATTCTTAGGATAGCTTCTCATAAAGATAGTGATTAGGATTTCAGGCACTATTTACTTAGAATTTAGGATTAAGTTGTATCACTCCTGATTGAATCCCTATAGTAAGACTTGTGTCGTGTTGATCAATATATTTAGACAATAATAAATTAGATTTATAATGGCGAATTTGGGTGATCAATCATTTCCTCCTACAAATCTAGGTCACGTAGATGAAGAGATGATACCCCGGACCGGGGATATCACAGTTTCAAGGTTCTATCTTGAACAGAAAAAAAAAAAAAAAAGACAAAAGGGAATAGAAAACACATTTTCAAAAAAATTATTTTAAAGTTTGTAGTCATAAAACTAAAACTAATAATACCTGCAAGGCTCTAACTTTTTTTAACGTGTTATTTTTCAACTTATATAAAAAAAGTTTGAAAAAAAAACACCCAGCTATATAAATAAAAAAAAAAAGGTTGCTCTGATTAAAGAAAAATGAAAACCGCAACATATTTCTGAAAAGGCAGTTCCTTTTCTCAAAACGTTATTATAAATTGAGAACCTTTATTGAATTTCAGCATTGCAGGCATGATAACGTCTTGAAACTGAAGATAGCGATTTCTACTTATCTCAAGTACTAACAAATGCTTTATATATACACAAGTAGAGGCGAATAATTTATTATTTCAAACATTATCATATCTTGTCCTGTGCTGAAACAATATGTATGCGCTCTTGAATTTATTTTAATTACTGAAACAGGTATAAATTTAAGATTCATGATAAATGTATGCAATTTTTAAAATATGCTCTTAATTTCATATAAACATGGCTTGAAAGAACTTGGAATATAACTCCTTTTTTACCTTACAAATATAGTATCTATTTTGCGTGTTTTTACACGGCGTTTCATGAAACGTTTCAACCGTGTAAGACTAACGTCAGATTAATAATAAACTCTCATTATACAGTGTATGTAACTAATGACAAAAAAATCTTACCTTTACAATTCAAATAAGTCGTACTTGTTGATTGTTGACAAAAAGTTAGTATTTTTGGACATTTCTTAGAAACGTTTTCTTTGTGTTTTTCGTTTTAAGGCACCACTAGGGTATACTCTATTTTCGCTCATAGTTTGAACAGTTCACCGCAAATAATCCAAAAAAAGAAATAAATTAACAGAGTGAAATAAAAAGCAAATTTAAACCCTCATATATCGGCAGGCTGTTAGAATGACCTTTTTTAAAAAGATTGTTTTTTGGGCCAAAAAAATTTCGCACCAGGGGTAGCTATTATATGAGACTAATGTTTTTTTAAATCCTAATTTCCAGGGTGTTGGCAAATTTTCGGTTATTTTTATGTTTGTAGTTTTGGTCCAAACCTTTTAGTTAATTTGTTTTGGACAAAACACACAGAAGCATCAAAAAAGAACATTATTTAAAAACAGAACTACCTCTACGACCGACTCTTCACTAACTTGCAGCGCCATCTATTTTAAAAAGTTTTTAATTTACAACCCAATTCCCCTATGAACGAATATAGTTCATAACTCCAAATCAATATTTTACTTACATTTTAAATTTAAATGTTAATATTTCAAAATTTCCCCTTTATAATGATTACAACATACAATATCTACATTAACAAAATATTCATAATATCCAAAACTATGTTAAATCATAGGAGGAAAATTTAAGTAGCAAATAAATTTCAATTATAATAAATTTTGTTAAACCCAAAAAATAGTAAATTTCTAAAAAGCTAAAATTGAATACAACAATTTCAAATAAATGCAAAAAATACAAATAATAAAAACGTTAGATGCACTTTAATTTCCCAAATAGTGTTCAAATTTCTGCCCTTAAATGGCAGCATTGTCCAATAGAAAACGCAAAAAGTCCTTTTCTCGAAATAAATCGGGTTTAAAAATGCTTTGTAGTCAAATTTTAACTAATTGGGGTGGAGTGTTGTTACAGCACATGTGCAAAAGAAAAACTTTCCTTTTGAATTTTTGACTTTTGGCCCGGCGAAACCCAGCCCGGTTTTAAAAACGGTGGAATTGTTCTATTCTATTTTTAAGAGGAGCCATAATCTGCCCCGCCCGGAATTAATTTTTACAAAGCACTTCCCTAATGATTGACTTGATTATTTGCCTTCCTTTTGGTCCCCAGTACTTCTCACGAACTTGAATCAAAGTTTTCCAACACCTGGGTAAGCACCTTCAAGCACCTTTTTACCGGAGTTCTGTAAATCTGATCTTCGCTGGAAAAAAATTGATGTTTTTCAGATAGCTCAGTGTTGACGTGCAATCTTCCATTTACCCGACAATTTTCATTCAGAAAGGGATTTGTTCTCGGTTTTTCGAATCTTTCGGAAAAATTTTTGTTCCCTTCAACAATTGATCTCTATAAAAATTTTCTGCTTGACCTTTTGATCCAAATTTCTTCAGTTTCTTAAATTTTCTTCTGCCGTAAAAGGAGTTTTAATTGATCTTTTTTTATTTTTCCCCAGGAAAAACTTCAATCCGCCGAAATTTCGAATACCTTTTTAATAGAACTGAAGCGAATCCAAGTTTGGCCTCATTCTGAACACCGAATAATTATTGCTATTATTTAACTCTTCTTTTCTTAATAGCCCTGAAATAATTTTTTCTTTCCCGGCCAATTTCCAAAAATTGCCAAAAGGGTCCGCCAAAACCCTTTTTTAACAAGTCTTCGCACGAACCCCAAAAGCAATCGGGGGATTTTTCCCTTTCCAAACCCCAGCCCCGGGGTTAAATCTTAATTTCATAAACCCCGATTTGAAAAAAAATTTTCCACTTTTTTCATATCCACTTTCCCCAAACCGTTGAATTTTGAAAACTTTTATGAATTTTGGATTTTAAAAACATTCCTCAACTTTTCCCTAATAAACGAGTCTATTAAAATTAAGCAACAAGAGAAAATCTTGGAAATCAATTTTTTTTGGGGGCCCCATGCTTCGAAAACGTTCAGAAAAAAGAATTTTTTTTGAAAAAGAATAGCACCATAAGTTTTCACTTGCATCCCAAAAAATTACAATTTTATTTCAAAAATCTTCAATTAACAGTTTAAAATAATACCTTGGAATGGGGTAGATCTCCAAATGAGTGAACCTCCTAAAATTTTTTTTCCCTTTTGTTTTAAATTTTTTCCCCAATTTTTTTATCCCAAAAACCCAAACCCCCCCCAAATTTCCCGAAAAACAATTTTTTATTTAATTTAATAGGCAAAATCCCAAAAGGATAAAATTTGAGGATTAAAAACCTTTTGTTTAGTATTTTTAACTTTTTTTAATGAACAATGAGATGAAAGCAATTTAAATTCATCAGTTAAAGTGTTCCAAATTAATCCTAAAACCTTTTGGGGACTGCCGTTATATTAAATTTTTAAATTTTCTTTTTTCCCATTTTTTACTTGACTCTATAGAATTTGTTTTTATTTCCTAAGGGTTCTATTTCATCTTTTAAAATTTAAATTTGATGTTTTAAAACTCTAATGATTAACGTATTTTTTTTTCCCGTTATTAAATCATCCATTAAGTATTCGTTTAAAACCTTGTTTCAGGGATTATATTTCTAATTTTTAAAAATTGGGTTTTTTTGGTTGCTGCTAAGAAAAGGGGAAATTTTCCCAAATAACTGTTTTGTTTCTTAAATTTTTGTATTTGGAGGAAAATCATCAGCCCAAAGAAATCTTTTAAACCCCATCTTCTTCAAAACTATTTGAAGGAAAAACCTTTTCCCAAAACTGATATCAGCCCTATTTTTTAAATTTTTTAAATTTCAAAAAAAAAAATCAATATATTTTGGGTTTAGATTAGGGGCCTGCCTTTTAAATTATCAATTTAACATAAAAAATTTTTTTTTTTTTACGAAGCGTCAAAACAATTTCAATTTAGTTGTTTTTTTCATTTCGATTTCGGTAGCGGCAAAAAAAATAGGGTTTTGAGTTAAAGGTTTTTGATTTACTGATTTATAATTCCATGTTTCAGTTGACTATCTAAAACCAGTATAATTTTCAAAAAAAATTATCTTCCTTAAATCGCATGCAAACACTTTAATTTATTTTTACTTAAAATTACCAATATTTTTTCGTCATCATTGAAAGGCAATTTTAAATACGTATCTACCATTTTTAAATTTTTATATTCTGTTCAAAGAACTTTTTCCCCCAAAATGATTTTTAACTATGTTTCCGTTATACCTAAATTATCAATTTCCCAAATGTTACCAATTTAGAGAATTAATATCTTCCAATGTTTTTCCCCACTTTTGTTTGATATTCACAAAAACACAAATTTTCACAAAAAATCCTTTTTTCTTTCATTTTTATTCCGTTAACGTCCAACCATATAACCCAAAAAAAAATAGATTTTAAATCTTTTAAAATCCAGGGAAACCCGTAAAAATTTTTTCTGCTCCAATTAAAACATTAATCTCTTTATTGCTTTGAGAAAGACATAAATCTAAATGAGTCAAGTGGTTAGTTTTTATTAGGTTTTCTATAGAAATATTGGGTGTCGGAATGACTGCATTTGTTATCGTATCCGAAATTAATAATTCACATTCCGCATTTGAATGCTTCACTTGCCAAATCTATTAACTCCATTTTTGGAATTTTATTAAATTTTAATATCAAAGCACTTCATTAGCTCCTAATTGTACATATTCAAAACAAATTTCTCTAATAATAAGTATTAACACCACTAAATGACAAAATTGTTTTAGCCATTGAATAATAAGTAATTTATGTCAGAAGCCAATGTGATTAACTCCATACTGTAATGTATTTATATCATAATATAAATCTGTTTAACCAGCTGCACTATTTTTTCTCTCCTACGGAGACATTCGTAAGTTGTTCGTTTAATTTCATTATTCCCTTTAAACAACAGCTGTTACCGCTCACACGAACTAAGTACTAGAAAAATAAAGTATAAATTAGTTGTATTCAAACTGTGCCACAAGTGAAGATACTTATAACTTTCAATTTTATTGTGAATTCTTTTTAAAAAAATAAGCCGTTATAACATTAAGATGGAAGATGTTAATAAGAATTATTTGAGTAAGGAAAATAATGAATCGGACTGTTTTAAGTTTATTGAAATTGCTTCAAAGTACAGAAATACAAGCTGAATCAATTGAAATGAAATTTCTGGAATGTGGACACAGTTACTTGCCAAATGATTCACAATTTGCTATCATCGAATCTCTAGCAAAAAAAGTTCAGAATATCTTTTCGGCAGATTACTGGTATAATATAATAAAAACCTGTAAAAAGAAAGCACCGTTTCATATGGTTCAAATGACGCATCAGGACATTTTCTCTACAAGTACTTTAGAAAATTCTATCAATAATAGAAAGGTATCATTTACAGGGATGCCAGTAAATTGGCTCAAAATGCACTGGATAAACTTAGAAAAGTCGAAACCCCATCTGATACAATTTAAGTATGACTTTAATGAAGATACCGAATTTAGTGCCATAAATATACGAAAAAGTGCAGCAGGTAGACCACTATGTCTGAAAAATATGATCCAGCTTTTGTTGCATCCAACAGGTAGAGCAGTGACAAGAGAAAAGAGGAAAGATATGATGGACTCTTGTTGAAATTTATTCCTCCTATTAAACACGAGTATTATAAAACTTTAAGGACAAATCGACAGGATGGGAGCTCAAATACAGCTAACGAAGATGACATCATTTATAATGATGATAACGCAATTTAAACAAAGTAATAATACTCGTAATATTATGTACGAATAACAGAATAGTTATTATTCATTTGTGTGCTAAACTCTTTAATAAAACATATGTTTATATAATGACATTTTTGAGTAATAAAAGAATAATTTACAAAGATTAAATTTGAATTAATAATTTACTTTCACTTGTCAAATCGATTAACTCCACCAATCACTAAAAAATTGTAGTAATAATAACAATTACTCCAAGTATATTCCATCTTATTCTTTCTATATGTCGTCAAAACAAATAGGCGTTTGTAATAATACAGTCTACATCATATTTTCAAATTTTTAATTTGAAAAGAATTTTAAAGAACAACATATAATATTTTATCATTTTTCTCAACTTCTTGTTTTATGGAGTTAATCGATTTGGCAATTGAAGCATCCACTTCTCTCTGGATGTTTTTTATTGCTAATAGTGACCTTGACCACATCAAATATTTTTTCTTTTATTTCCGAATGTATAAACTATCAAGTGTTCCTTTCATATAACTGGAAGATTAAGTCGTTCAGTTAAATTTTTACAAATAAATGATCTCATACTGCCTGAATCAAATAATAAATTAGCTTCTATCCATGTATTTTTAAATCGTAAATCAACTACGCATGTTTGAAGAAATACTGACTGCGACCCCCTTTCATTCGATCAGAGTTCGAAATAGTAGTCACAACAGTAAAATTATCTCTTTTAATTTCAGCAGATTCTTCATTCATTTCGTTCTGTGTCTTATGAAAACAAATAGATTCGTGATGAGATTTTTTCTTACATATTTTACAGGGTTGAATCTTAGAATTACAGTGCGAACTTAAATGTGAGCGCTTAAAACATTTGAAGCATCTCCCTTCACCTTTTAATTAATTTATTTTTTCTGATACCGGAAATGATTCACAGCAGAAAGAATTATGTTCTGACTTACAAAATAAACAACTAGATTTTATATTTGTATTTAATGTTGTAGCGGTAGGAATATTACGGTTAAATAGTTTTTTGTAGCCTTCTTGAGAATAATTATTAGGAGCATGCAATAATTTAGAGTTTTCGCGACATTCCACTTCTGTTTTTATAAAATTAACTAACTCCGAAACGTCAAATTCTGAATTGGATTTTCTTTTACGATTGTATTCTAAGCTAATATCTTCTGGAATTAACTTTAATAATATAGGACACAAAAGTTGGCCATAAGTACCAGATACTACATTTAAACTTTCAAGAGATCGTATGTTAATTTCTAGTTCATCATATAAACGACGTAACGCCCTTATATTTGAAGAATTTCTTACGGGTTCCAAGTTAAGCAATTTGTTCATGTGACTATTAATTATGAGATCTTCGCGACCAAATCTCGAATTAAGTAAACTTACGCTTTTTTCATAATTCTCCTTAGTTAATGCAAACCCTTTTATAGCATTTAATGCTACACCTCCAAGTAAATTTTTTAAATAAACAAATTTTTGCACTTCTGATAAACTACTGTTTTCATGTATGGCTGTTTGGAACTGACTCCAAAACTCAAGCCATGAAACTGAATCCCCAAAAAACTTATTTATATTAAGCTTATATAGGAAGTTTTACAAATTTAGAATCCGAAACAATTTTAGTTCCCTCATTAATAGAACTATCCAATGATTTATCGGTATCATTTCCATTTAAAACCTTAGTATTTTCTTTAATAAATCTAGATATTCTCGATAACTATTTAATACTTTCGGAATATTCCTCACTTCCTGAAACTTCCTTTTCAATTTCTTCCGATTTTATGAGAGATTCAATCTTTTCATTTAATTCCTTTAAACTATTCTGTTTATCAAGTAATTGTTCTTTGCAATCAATTAGATCTTCAATTTCATCTTCATAAGAAATAGATTCATCTTTTATTATGCTTTCAACCTTTGTTATTAATTTAGTCGTTAAAGATCTAAGAGTTTTTCTTTTACTTTTAACGTCTTCTAGTGACTTTTCCATCTTAATAAAATATATAATCGCCTACCTGATTTCTGTATATTCGAGCTTACAGCCCCACGTTGGGCGCCAAATAATGTAGTTTTCCTTAAATTCTAATTTTCATGGGTGAGTTAGGCGATCATATTCAGTTATTTTATGTTTGTAGTAATTTGTCCAAGTCCATCTTTAGTTAATTTTGTTTATTGGACGAAACACAGAGAAGACATCACACAAAGAACATTACTTAAACAGAACTACCTCTACAAGCCAAACAAAGTATATATACTCTTCACTGACTTGCAGCTCCATCTATATTAAAGAATTTAATTTACAGCAGAAACAATTAAATGGCAACTGGGAGAGCGACAAAGCCCCTAGCTCACCTTTTCTCAGAAGGAGACAGCTGCTTTCGAACCGTTGCTGACAATGAATGCACATTCGGTTTTTTGGACGTTATACAAACAAAAAAGAGCCGAGATAAACAAAATCTATTATTCACTTTCATTGCACTCTAGACAAACTTCCGAATAAGTGTTAAGCCTTCGTGTAGCTTTTGTATCTACATTAAATCAGTCAACAGACAAAGGGGTATTGTCATTTACAAGCAACCAACATCCTTTTCCATTCTAAACGTTATCTGCATTTTATTTCAACGGATCTTTTTGACAAGGACTTTAAATAAGAATTTTTCAGTCGCCTTTCCGAGTCTATACAACTCCTTGTTTTCTGAATATTTTGAGTAAAATGACATCGGCTTTTAAGGATTTCTTATTGTGGGAACAAAGATGTAAAGTTCATGAAAATTTTCTAACCATTTGAAACCAGTGACAGACGATTTTTTAAGAGTAAAACTACTTTCGGAACCGAGATTTTGCAAAAGCGTATAAATGGATAATATTTATGATACTTAGTGTCATTTAGATTAGAAAATGTATATAAAATGGTTTTGAGAATATTATTACAATAAAAAAATTATTTAAGTATAATATTTTGACAAAAAATGAACATAGAATGACCAATTTTCAAAACATTCTCCTTTTATGAAAAATACTTCGATTATAATGATATTTTGTCTGTATTTAGCTCAAAACCTCTGTACAGAGGCTGAGCTAGAATTTTTGAAATATATAGCTTAGAAGTGGATTTATCCATATTTTACTACAACAGAGGGGAGAAATTTTAAGAAAAAAACACCGATAATTATTTCAATTGGTAGTAACTCTGAAAATAATGTGAATTTTTCAAAAATTCTAGTTCAGTTTTACTTTATGTAAGCAAAATATTATTATTATAGAAGCATTTTTCACAAAAGAAGAATCCTTTTGAATAAAAGTTATTCTAAGTTCATTTTTTGCCGAAATATTGTATTTAAATAAATTTTTTTTGTCAAAATGTCCTTAAAATAATTTTATACATGTATTCTAATTAGTGACACTAAATATCATGAAAATTATCCATTTATGCGCTTTTTTAAAATCACAGTTCCGAACGCAGTCGGATACCTTAATAAGACAAATGATAACATTTTACAACTTTTTGCTTACACGTGTTGGGACCCTGTAGCTTGGGGGCCCCGTATCATTGATATAGTTGATACGGCGTTGATATAGCTGATTGATATAGTTGATTGATATAGCTGATACGGCGGCCCCTGCACTTTTTCTAATGCTAGATTAAAGAGATGACACGCCAATGCATCTCCCTGTCGAACCCCATTTCCAATGGGCCCGAAAGACGATTCTGTGCCCTGATCAAGATTCCTGTTTCACTTAATGTCTGCCTTTCTGTTGATGCTATCATAAGTGGTTTTAAAATCAATAAAGAGGTGATGCGTGTTTATCCCAAATGCTCTTGTTTTCTCCAAAACCTGACGGATGTTGAATATCTGCTCTGTAGTGGATCTTCCTTTCAGAAATTCATTTTGGTAGTCTCCAACTGTATTTTCCACTAGTGGAGAAAGTCTGTTGATTAGAATATTTGAGAATACCATTGAATAACCATGCCATTCAAATATACCTTCTCGGAAAAATTTTACTCATGGAATAAAAAAATAAGGAATAGAAGAAATATCACACTGCTTTATAAAGTCGCATAAATGAACTCAAAAATTAGCTATCGTATACCATTTATTTAGTTTATATTAATCATGCATTGCTGTAAATAACTTTAAGTTACAAATTAATTTTAAAAAGAGAAACTGTTGTTTTCTTATTTTATTCGACTTTTAAGTAGTCAAACGTAGAATTAATTCTAAATTTTCATCAGTCATTATCTTGTTGAATGAAAAAAAAAAAAATTGTTCGCTGATGCAGGGTAACTCAATGAAGGCTGGAAGTTTTAATACAAAATAAAATTTATGATTATTTTATCGACAAAAAGATTGAAACTGAATAAGTTTGTTTTGCATGCATTTATTTCACACAGGCTCTTCTGCATGTCTTTGAATTCCTGCCCACTTTATGGTGCTCTCGGAAAAAGATTGCTTAATAAATTTAGCAAGATTTTTAAGTTTTAAGTACTGGAAAAAGGTCTGTTGTATAATAAATGAGTGTTGTTATGCATATACACTGTCTACCAATAAGTAATTGGGCACCTGTGATAAAAGAGATAAACAAAACTTACTCATATTCATTAAATGTGGCAGAGCCTCCACTTGAGACAATTACAATATTAATACTCTGGGGCATGCTTTCCACAAGTTTGTTAATGATGGACAGTAATATTTTCTTCCACTCGGCTTTGAAAAGACATGGAAGCTCTTTCACCGATTTGCAGCATCCCTTAATCCAATGATCCAACTCGTCTCAAGGTTTTCTGTATGATTCAACTCTGGATTCTATGAAGGCCAGTCTAGAATCGGTTCACCCTATTGTCATCATATCAATCCCTGGTGGACCCGCAACATGACAGGTAGCGTAAAACTGACGCAGCGTAGAAGCAGTGTTGTCTAGAATGGTGGAGTAGGAGTTGGGATGAGCTTACTATGAACTGGGACTCTTGGTCCCAGTCCATACCACGAGAAACATCCCCAGACCATAATTCCACCTCCACCAAAATTTACTGAAGACTCAATGCATTCTGACAAAAGTCTTTCACCACGAATACTCCAAACCCAGACTCTGCCATCCAACTGGTAGAGATTGAACCTTGATTAATCTTACTCCAGAGAACCTGTTTTTACTCCTCTAAAAATTTTCAATTTTGAAGTGCCTTGCACCATCTCAACCGAGCAGCGCGATTGCATTTTGTAATCAACGGCTTGTGGGCCTTAGCACGCAATGGATAGCGTGGGGTTGCAGAGGGGGCCATGGCCTCGAGCGGCATATGAAAAGGGGCGGCGGCAAGCACCGCGATATTTAAATTCAAAAAATATTTTAAACTCCAAATCGCGCCCGTGCGATGAAACTGACGGAAACGAGTGAAAGCTTTAATACACGCACAGATGCATGAAGTTTATTAGTCGCTATGCAATCGCATTCGTTTTTATGTTACTTAGGCCAGTGCTTCTCAAAGTTGCAATATTCACGACCCAATATTCTGTCCTAATTTTCATCGCGCGCCCCTCATACAATAACAATGTATTGAATTCAATAATATTATACTTTGACACTTAAACTACGATACGACTTTAACCTTTCAAGCACTCCCAGCGTATATAAACGTCTCGCTAAGACAAAGCCTTTATTTCCCCGGACATATATATACGTCTTTCCGAAGTATGATCTTTTCTGTGCACTGCTATCCATAAAATTATTCCGAAGGCTTTGGAGAGCAATAAAAGGACCTTGACAGTGTTTGTGAAGGCCCTCCCCTCCCAAATACATCACATACGCGCGCCTACATGGAACACGGTTGGCATTGGGAAGCGAATCGCATTACTTTTAATCGGCAGTTAAGGGATTAATTATAAACCGTACAAATTATTAAGATAAGTGTTAATTTTTGTTTTTAATTATATATATAACAAGCCCATGAGGTCACTGGTAATTAATAAACTTGTTCTTAACTTAATGTTATTAAATTAATTACAAAATACATTGTGCAGTACCGATACATTTATAAGCCATATCAGTGTAAAAATGCATATTTTATTTTTATTATGTCAGAATGTATTTTGTTTGTTTACTTTCAGTAAATTAATATTTTTTTAAATAATATTTTGTTGTCGACTTTTCAATATGCTCGCGCCCCCTCGTACAGTTGTCACGCCCCCAAGGGGGACACGCCCTCACAGTTTGAGAAACGCTGACTTAGGCTTCTGGCAACCGGTACTGTGGGAAGTCAATGATGCTCAAAATTATTTGAAAACAGAGGAACTAAATATCCATCAATGTGCTAAAAAATACGTGCTTTACAGACCGTATTAGAAGCAAAATGAGAGGAATTCGTGGATGACGCTTTAATATATGCTAAAATTTTTGTGAAGAGCTTGAAATTTCTTTTGAACCCCCAAGACGAATCAGGAGGAAGCATATTTTTGGTGACGGAAGTAAAGATGTTCAGTTATCGTACGAAGATGACTTGAGGCGAATAATGTTTTATTTTATAGACAGAGTAACTTCAGAAATTCGAGACAGATTCCAACAGTTGCAGAATCTAGCGCAAAAGTATGCTTTTTTTAAGCCCTTAAATGATATTGAGCATGGATGAACTTAACTTAGATCAATCTCCTCAAGACATAATAAAGAAGAATTCCTACTTGAGCGCGTACGTCTACAAGCTTTCGTAGCTGCAACAGATCAGGCTGTAAAAAAGAACTCTTTAGGTCTGGCTCTTCGGGTTTATTAAAATATATTATTGAGTCCAAACTTGAAGATGGCTTACCAAACATTGTCATAATGTTGAAAATTTTTTTAGCATCTGCCATCAGTAATGCTAGTTGCGGAGAGAAGCTTCTCTAGGCTAAAATTAATCAAAGATCATCTCAGATTGACAATGTCCACGTTTAGGTATCCGACTACGTTCGGAACCGTGATTTTGCAAAGTGCATAAATGGATAATTTTCATGATATTTAGTGTCACTTAGATTAGAAAATGTATATAAAATTGTTTTAAGAATAGTATTCCAATAAAAAATTATTTAAGTACAATATTTTGACAAAAAATGAACATAGAATGACCAATTTTCGAAATATTCTCCTTTTGAGAAAAATGCTTTTATTATAATAATATTTTGCCTGTACATAGCTCAGACCTCTGTACAGAGCTCAACTAGAATTTTTGAAATATATAACTTAGAAGTGGGTTTATCCATGTTTTACGACAACAGAGGGAGAAATTTTAAGAAAAAACGCCGATAATTATTTCAATAAGTTGTAACTCTGAAAATAATGTGAATTTTTCAAAAATCATAGTTGAGCCTCTGTACAGAGATCTGAGCTATATACAGGCAAAATATTATTATAATAAAGCATTTTTCACAAAAGGAGAACATTTTGCAAAAAGGTTATTCTAAGTTAATTTTTTGCCGAAATATTGAATTTAAATAATTTTTTTTGTCAAAATGTCCTTAAAACAATTTTATACATGTATTCTAGTCTAAGTGACACTAAATATCATGAAAATTATCCATTTATGCGCTTTTTTAAAACCCCGGTTCTGAACGTAGTCGGATACCTTAAGAATAACACATTTAGCTATTCTGGCAATTGAACATAACATGCATATTGATACTGACAATTGTATAAAAGATTTTGCTAAGAAAAAAACACGAAAAGTGTATTTTTAATCAATAAAAAAAATTTTAAGCTGCTTTTTTTTTACATTTACTAATTTCCTTGACTAATTAAAATAGAGAGGCGACAAATTTCCAGTCGGCCCCTGGCGGCGAAAGCCCAGGCTACGCCACTGGCAGAACGACCATGGAAACTAAGAAAGTGTGCCTCCTTGCGGATGGTATTTATCGAAACAACAGTCTTGGATGCTTGTTGGAATTCCTGGAACATGTGAGCCATCAGTTCGGTGCAGTTTCTTTGGACAGCACTCGTCGGTCTCTATCTCTTAATTTTGTGGGTCTGCTGGATCGAAGCACATTCCTACAATCACCACTCACCTTCCTCTTTTTAATTACAAAAACTAGGGAAGATTTTGGAATGTTTAACTCTCTAGTTATGTCCTTTAAGAATCGGCCATTTCTGTGATATCCTACAATTACGCCCTTCTCGAAGTCAGACTACTCTGAATTTTGAGACATCTGAATGCGACTAATACCAATGCTGTTTCCTGTACGATGTTTTAGTACAGAAGACGTGACGTAGATCAAGACCGAAGGTATCCTCATTCGCATGGATGTCCAAATACTTATTGGTAGATAGTGTACATGTCGCACGGAAATGACGATATTAGGAATTTCATCAAATCCTTAAGGGATATGATCAATTGACGGGAGATGTTAAAATAATGTCTCTTCAAGGTCATTTTCCTGATGAAAGTAAGTGATTTTATCAAATACCTGA
This sequence comes from Trichonephila inaurata madagascariensis, assembly GCA_019973955.1. NCBI lineage: Eukaryota > Metazoa > Arthropoda > Arachnida > Araneae > Nephilidae > Trichonephila > Trichonephila inaurata. Next base: position 13,632 of record BMAV01011435.1, on the reverse strand, counting down.
TCTGTTTCAATGAAATGATGAAACGAACTAGTCAGGATTTGCATTGGCAAAATGTTGTCCAGGGGAGATACCTGGGGGCGAGTCCTTGTACTTCCTAATCATACAGGTAGTACTATCGATCCCCTAAATATCAACCCCATATCTTTAAAAAAAGGGCATCATAGGATTAACATAGGGATTGATATTTTAGTGTGTAAGCAACCTAGAGAAAAGATGTTACACATAAAAAAATACCAGCCTAATTTTCTAATTATTTGTTAATTAGTTTCGAATAAATAATTTGTATTTCATTAACTATGGTTGTATTACTTACTTCTACGTTTAGTAATGAACCATATTTGTTAAATAAACACCTTTAAACTCTTGACAATATCATTTCATCATTTCACTGAAACAGATCAGGGATTTGTTCAAATCCCTTACTTTTATCAGGGAAATTATCTTGAAGAGACGTTATTTTAACACTTCCCGTCAATTGATCCTCTCCCTTATGTATTTGAGGAAATTCCTAATTTCGTCATTTTCCTGCGACATATATACATACACAAACATAAGTACTTAAGGTATCCGACTACTTGCGACAACTTTTTTTTTGAAAAAATGGAGATATGAGGATTTTTTTGTGATTTTTAGATTTATTTAGTATATTTTAAGGAAAAAATTTTAAAATTGAAAACAGAAACTTTTGAACAAAACCTTTTGAGCAATTGCTGTCCCCGTTTGAGTTTTTCGAAAAAAACACACTTCGAGTAAAACGCATTTTATAAAGTTTGGCATCTTGTGTAAAGTTATGGGATCTGCTTTTACTAAAAGACGTGTAGTTTTTGTTCTAGTGAATGGAAAATAAAAAACTTGGTATTTTTATAAAGCTAATAAGATGGCCTATAAAATAAAATCATAAAAAATTTGTCAATATTGAAAAAAATCATGATTTTAGGGTAGTCGGATACCTTAAGTAGAAGTATCTGTAACTTTTGAAACACAGTAGTCTGTTCACATCCCGGTTTTAAATTATTACTAACTTACAATTATTGTTTGAAGGGTAATAATTTTATTATAGAAGATATAAAGTATTTTATACCATTCGCACTTGAAACTTTTAAAAATTATAAATCATGTGATTTAATTTTAATCAAGGAAAATTAACCAAAGAAAAGCCTGTTACTTGGCACAAAATTATTTTACCGAAAAACATTTTATTACCAATGTTTTTCGATACATTAAAAAAATTGATGCTATCTGATTGATTTCTTCATATGATTAAAATGTTTCTCTAAAAAACAATATTTGTATTGAAACAGTTTCATAAAAGTAGGTAAAATGCTTTTATTCAAATAGGAAGTTGAAACAGCATTAAATATCATAGATTAAGTGTTTTTTTTCTTAATAAGAAGTTGATTAGAGAAAATCAGTTGAAAATATAAAGATGAAACTGTCTTTTACAACCGTCAATAAAAATCTCAAATATGAATCAATTATATATCTTTTTTAAAACCGTGCAGTAAACAATTTTCCCAGTCGCATGAAATTTGTACTTTGCATTGCTTGTCGATAACTTTTCTTTGTATCGATAAAGAGGCCAATGCTGGTAACCTATGAATTTTTGAGAGGAGCAAAATGAAGATGAAAAGTGTCGGAGAAAGGTGCATAAAGGAGAACTACATCAAAATCAGAGACGAGATAATCGATCCCGAGGAGCAGAGAGCGAAATAATGCAACCCTTAGGAAAAACTTAGCAGAAGTATGCCATATTGACACAGTTGTAAGTTTACAGAGGCACCAAACAACTGTAAAGCTCTCATTTTTTCCCTAAACACCTACAAATAATCCTGGCTTTTAATATCTGCAATAGTGAGGCTGAAATGATAAATTTAATTTATGTAACTGAATTGAGGTGAAAAAAATTTTTTTCTACTTATTTTAATTACCAAAGCGATACTTCATAAGTCACTAAGCACTAATAAACGGTAAAAAATTAATCCGCTTAAAATTTTTTTAAATTACTCATATATTACTGACCGTTTTTGTTCATTCATTGTGAAATTGTGAAAAAAGGCATAGTATAAAAATTCACGCAGGTTCATTTCTTGCAATTATTACAATTCTAATGTGCGTGCATTTCAAAATTATGTATTTTACTATGACTTCAGCATTAAGGTATCCGACTACGTTCGGAACCGTGATTTTAAAAAAAGCGCATAAATGGATAATTTTCATGATATTTAGTGTCACTTAGACTAGAATACATGTATAAAATTGTTTTTAAGGACATTTTGACAAAAAAAATTATTTAAATTCAATATTTCGGCAAAAAATTAACTTAGAATAACCTTTTTGCAAAATGTTCTCCTTTTGTGAAAAATGCTTCTATTATAATAATATTTTGCCTGTATATAGCTCAGATCTCTGTACAGAGGCGCAACTATGATTTTTGAAAAATTCACATTATTTTCAGAGTTACAACTTATTGAAATAATTATCTGCATTTTTTTTCTTAAAATTTCTCCCCTCTGTTGTCGTAAAACATGGATAAACTCACTTCTAAGTTATATATTTCAAAAATTCTAGTGGAGCTCTGTACAGAGGTCTGAACTATGTACAGTTAAAATATTATTATATAACAAAAGCATTTTTCACAAAAGGAGAATATTTTGAAAACGGGTCATTCTATGTTCATTTTTTGTCAAAATATTGTACTTAATTAATTTTTTATTGTAATACTATTCTTAAAACAATTTTATATACATTTTCTAATCTATGTGACACTAAATATCATAAATATTATCCATTTATACGCTTTTGCAAAATCACGGTTCCGAACGTAGTCGGATACCTTAAAAAATTATCATGTATATTATTAAATAGTTACTCTCTATTTTCATTATTAAAGATAAAGCGTAAGCTATTTCTTAGAAATTAAACTGAGCATATCCTGGAGGCAGGTCTTGATTTCACCGATAATCGTCCTCTAGGATAATGGAAAGGGAAGGGGGTTGAAAGTTGTTCATATAAAAAAAAAGGGCCCCAATTCTCCCCGGATATTGAGTGGAAGTTTGGTGAGTGAAGCATTAGCATATGTGTCCTTTCCTTTATACGTGCTTCAAAAATTTGAGGTGTGTCACCATATACCATCTGTGTTACTACAGCGGTTTCCCAACCGGGATCAATATGGACTCCCAAGGTCCTATAAAAGGCTTTGAGGGGCCCGCAAGAAAAATACTGTATTTCGAGGTAAGTAATATGAATTAAAGATTCGGGATAAAAATAATAATAATAATAATGATGATGATGATAGTAATAAAATGTTTTCATTAAAAAATATTCGCATTTTCTTGATCATTGTTTTTTCATCATCTTACCTTGTGGACTGTAATTTCAGTCGTGCAACACAGTTGTTAACAAAAATCGTAATCCACTAGATACAGTGAAAACTAGTGATAATTTCTTTTGACTCTTACAAAATTTGAGTAAGATATTAATATGCTAAAATATTAAAAAAATTACTACAAGGATCTCATCAGTAGAGCCTACCTATTTAATGGGAACCTGTAAGGGAATTGGGCTTAGAAATATTATTTGTTGTTTGAAATAATTAATTGATTAATTTATTGTTTGAAATAATTAATATGTATATTTTTTACTGTACAAGATTAAGTTTCAACAATTTAAACTTTGAAAACTTGCAATTTATATTATATATCATACTGGAATTATTTAATTATTATATTTTAGTAAATAAAAATAAATATTTTTGTAATAAATTGTTTAACTGTTTAATTATTAGCTGCTACTGTCCTACAAATAAACATTTAATTAAAAAATATTACATACTCGTATAAGAGGGGCCATACATACTTAAAGTTAGTATTTAGGAAGTTAGCTATCAGAGTTGAATAAAAAAAGTTTAAAATTTTTCTTTCCTTTTTTTTTACAGAAAATTATGATTTTGATAAAAATTTGCTCACAGGTTAGAGTTTTATATATATGTGATATAATTTAATTATATTAATAAGACAAGAACATGACGAATATGACTATTGAAAAATATTCTTTACTGTACTTTAATAACTTTCATTGCTACTGGATGTTATACTTTGGGAAATGACCTAATTTAGGCACCAAATTTTTCTCAAACACATTTAAAAAGTAAATTATTTATGTAATATCGACTTTGTCAAATGTTTTTCTCATCCTTATTTAAAAAAAATCATATTCTTTATTTGTATTACTTAAATTGAGCTGGCATCATAGTTTAAAATCATAAACCATTATAAAAATTATGAAATATATACTATGAATAAACCATAAGAATAATCAAGTAAGCCGTACGAATTTCGTAATATTTTCAATTAATGCCTACTAATATCGAAAAAAAATTACTTTATCCTGTCCAGGATCAGCGAAAGGCGAAAGAAGTGTGATCCCATATATGTGATCAGGGTCTCAAACGGGTTAATAGCAAATACATTGGAATTTTTTTAAAGTAATGAAGAGAATTGTAACTTTTACACAACGTTATAATATAATATTTGTCGTCTGAGTGGCTCAGTTGGTTTGTCGCTGGTCCTGTACGCCTAAGGTTGTGGGTTCGACCCCGGCCCAAGTCGGTGGATTTTCATGATGCAGAAAATCGATAGCGTCCATGTCGTTAGATTATACGGCATATGAAAGCTCCCTTAAAGTCCTATTGGCCTTGGATAATCTCGGTAAAATTAAGGTATCCGACTACGTTCAGAACCATGATTTTAAAAAAGCGCATAAATGTATAATTTTCATGATATTTAGTGTCACTTAGATTAGAATACATGTATAAAATTCTTTTAGAGACACTACGCGCGACAAAAAAATTATTTAAATACAATATCTTGCCAAAAAGTTAACTTAGAATAACCTTTTTTCCAAATGTTTTCCTTTTGTAAAAAATGCTTCTATTGTATTAATATTTTGCCTGTATATAGTTCAGACCTCTGTACAGAGGCTCGACTATGGTTTTTGAAAAATTCAGATTATTTTCAGAGTTACAACCATTTGAAATAATTACCGGCGTATTTTCTTAAAATTTCTCCCTTCTGTTTTCGTAAAACATGGATAAACCGACTTCCAAGTTATGCATTTCAAAAATTCTAGTTGAGCCTCTGTACAGAGGTCTGAGCTATATACAGGCAAAATATTAATACAATAGAAGCATTTTTTACAAAAGGAGAACATTTGGAAAAAAGTTATTTTAAGTTAATTTTTTGTCAAAATATTGTACTTAAATAATTTTTTATTGTAATACTATTCTTAACCCAATTTTATATACATTGTCTAATCTAAGTGACACTAAATATCATAAATATTATCCATTTACACGCTTTTACAAAATCACGGTTCCGAACGTAGTCGGATACCTTAAATTCCTAAATAAGGTTTTGCATTGTCAGAGTTCAGTTCCTACTTCTGAGGAGGAAACTGGGTGTCAAAATTACTTGCGGCGATTTGTATTCCACCTATATAGGCGCCGCACTAAAAAGAGATACCAGCTCCCGTAGAATGTACATGGTCTGCAATGGTAAAACACCAATCCGCAGAACCATTAGAAAAAAATTTAAATATTCGAAAGAGTAAACGTAAAGCATGTTTAACCCGTTCAAGATGAACTAAGGGAGAAATGCGTGGTCACATATATGCGATCATGGTGCTGAACAGGTTAACTCCTGAAAAACTAGGTGATCTGATCAAGTAGTGTATATTACTTTAGAAGCCATTTATGCACATAAGAAGAAGGACTTTTTTTTAAAAACTTTAATCTTAGTTTGTACTCGAATTTTTCTGAGGACACAAAAAAGTATTTTGGAGCTAAAAAAGTAGTGAAAGTCACTTTATGAGCAAAGTTTGTGAGTGAAAGTAAGGAAGCAGGATTTTTAAAAATGAATCAGGGATGCAATTTTTTAAAAAAATTTTGAAAAAAAAAAATTTAAATGGTTGATGTAATAACTTACTAATTACCAAATTATATTATCAATCACAAACCATGACGGTATTTTTTTAAAAATATGCAGAAATGTTTTTTTTTCCAGATAAAGATACTGATTTTTAACCTTATTATACGAGCAATGGTTTCAGTTCTAAATTAGTCTAAAAGCACGGAAGTAAAAAGATGTAATTTAATTTGTACTGTTATTGGAATATTGAACAAAATTGACGTATCCAAATAATCTTTTTGTTAAAAAATTCTTTTATAAATAAAACTTTTTGAATTAGACATATTTTTTAAAAGGTATTCAAATCAAAATATAAAATATTTTTAATAAGTATATTCGAAAAACAAATTTTACATTATTTATGAATTTTTATGTTATAGGAATGGCAATAAAGCTTTTATAGGAGAAATTATTATTTTGTCTACAAGAGCTTAAATGTTTTTTAGGAAGTGGAAAATAGATTTTAAAGAGAAAAAAAAATCAAATTTACACAGATTTAAGATTATGAAATTAATTTTTTTCAGGAAAAGAGCAAGTTATTTGAATAATCATAAAAATTCTGCGCACTGAGCAAAATTTAAATGAAAATAGACATACATACTAATATTTAAGCAAACTTTATCTTTCCTTTTAAATTGGGTGAATAAGAAACAAAGCATTAAATTTTTATTAACTACAAAAAATTGCCTTTTAATAAATTTTCTTAATTAATTTTGTATATATTACATGAAGAAAGTATACTTTCTCAGCTTTAAAAATATGCTCCATAACCTCAGTTTTCGATGTAAGAAATAACAAGTATTATTATTTCATTAAATATTACAAAAACAAAGAATATTAAAAATAAGAATAAAATATGGGAAGTCCGTTCAGCAAGAAAACTTCTGTTTTTGTGTAATGCAAATAGAAGAGGGAAAAAGAAAAAAAAAAAGCTGTTTAGAATTTTTTTTTGTCCTTATGAATGATCAGCCCATTAACCTTTTAGTGCAGCTTTTCTTAAACTGTAGTCCGGGGATTCCCGGGGGTCTCCAGCGCTTTTCTAGGGGTTTGAGTAGGGCTTATTTAATGTTAAGTTTTCCCTTCTTTACGAACTCTGAAAAGCCTCGAGCAAAAAATTGGAAGATGTGCCATCTTAGACTAGATCACTTAATTGTCTACAATGAAAAAAATTACTAAATTATGCGTTTCGATCAAAAATATTGATTCATTTTTTTATTGTTTACAACTACATATCCATTACTACAACGTAATATTTTCAAAAAATAGGAGAAACACATGTGAAAAGATTAAGAACAGAATTCACGTAGTCTTAGGATTATTAAGGAACCTTTAAATCACTCAGCCATTTGTTGGGAGCTAGGAGGGGGGTGTTCAAAATCTTGGGGCTGATACGTAAAGGGCATGGTGATCGAAAGTTTAAGAACAGCTGTTCTACTGTAAGGAATACTACGCCATTGAAAAAGTATTAATATCTAAAAGACTCAGAATTCAACGAAGCATCCACAAGTTTATAGAATATTTCCTTCCTTGTGTCTCATACAGTGGTGTACACAGATCTCTCTTATGGGGGAGGGTTACTTTCTAAAAAACATGTAGATGTAAGTGCGAAGAGGTAATATCTATGGGGAAGATTAAAATTCTGTTGGTCTTAAGTGATATGGGGGGGAGTTGAGCCCCCAAACCCTCCCCAAGTGTACGCCACTGGTTTCACATGAGTCGCTTTGTTGGCATTTTACACCGGATAAAAATGTATTACACAGCATATTTTTTCTTAGTCTTTTGCTTCAACTCTTTATTAAAAATTGCCCATCTTGCAATAAAAATTTTGACAAAATTTTTTCTATAAAAATACTTTTCTCTCTAAATTCACAGCTATAATTAAAAAAAGGAAATTGAAATCCCATTTGATGTTTCTGCGACTGTATAAGAAGAACTGTAAGAAAAAGAACAGAAAGTAATGTTCTGCTTTTTAATTTGACAATGAAAAATATTTAAAAGAGCTTAAAAAAACCTCATTTCAAAAACTTAAAGCATGAAATTTCTTTTTCCCTTTTTTTTTTTATGACGCAGCAGCAATTTTAACTCATAAACCAAGGAGCAACTGGGTTGCATAGCTGCTGAAATTCTTTAACTCAAGAAAAAAAAAAGGTGAAGGGAAAAAAAAGGGTAAGTTAATTCTTAAAAATTATTCGGTAACCCCTTTTTGCTGTCCTTTTTTCCCTTTCAACCTTAATATTATTGAAACTCCATGATTAAATTTAGAATTCGTAGCTAAAATATAGAAGTATATTAACATATTGTTACAATGATTTTATCACAAAATTAGAAATATTAATTTATCAACAGCTTACTCTTATAAGAAGCGAATAGTAAACTGAAGCTATTTAATTTGGCATATTTCCAAAAACCTCTTAAATAGGTAAACAGAAAGATAGATTTTCAAGCACATGTATTTTCTGAAAATGATTATTCATTTTTTTTTAACAAAATTGTTGCAAGACCATTAAGTAATAAAATAAACAGAAAAGAGGAATACATTAGAAAAAGATTGTTATCGAGTTTTGACTATAAATAAAAACTCACAAAGAGCCTTTTTGACTGTATTAAGAAGTTCATCTGTTAGAATAAAATACTAAGATCCTTAAGCAAAAAGAACTTGCATTCGTATTACACAAAGGTTAAGTCCCCGCCCCCCAAAAAAATCATTTCCAATACAAATTATGTTATATGGGATCATTATCATACACTAAGGGGGGGACTCACCCACCCATAGATAAAAAGATTTTTCTTCTTTACCATAGATTACAACTCAGGCTTTCGTGTACGTGTTTTTAAAATATATACCCCCAATCAGATAGATCTGTGCAAGCTACTATATGAAATTCCTATTTGGCGATTACACATGAGTAGATTTTATGTGGTGAGTACAGTCGAACCTGTTTTTGTGCGGTCTTTTCTTATGCGATTTTATTTGTGCAATTTTATTTTTGTTCGATTTTTTATGTGCGATATTTTTTTATGCGGTGTATGAATTTCAATGGCTTTGTCGCCACTGTAATGTTTTCTATCTATTTACTAGTGGCGTAACGGAGAATGTTAGGACCCCTTCCCCTGAAAGTCAGGTTTCGCCTTTAATATTTTATAAATTGGGTAAATACGTATTTAGCGTGAGTCAAGCCTTGAGCTTCTAGAGTCCTGCCCCCCTCCCCCGTGACAGGACTCATAGGCTTTAGCTCCACTGTATAATGTTTTCTATCTATTTACCAGTGGTTTAACGGAGAATGTTAGGACCCCACCCTCCTGAAAGTCAGGTTTTGCCTTTAATATTTTATAAATTGGGTAAATACCTATTTAGCGTAAGTCTGGCTCCCGTGATGTGGGGGTGTACGTTACGCCACTGAAATGTAGACACTTTAAGACGCTCTGTTCATTTGTTATAAACAGTTTCCGGACAATGCGCATTCAGTTGTTTTCTCTCAACGCTTCAGCAGCTCGCGCTTGATTGAAGACGAAACTTTCAATTACAGTGACATTATGAATAATTTGATAGATTATGAAGACGGACAAGAAGCCAGATTCTTTGAGAGCGGATAAAAGTACGCAGGGATCCAGCTTTCCAACAAATTGGAAAAGCATTTTCTTAAAATAGATTCCAGTTAAGAAAGGAGTACAAAATTCCAAAAAGGGCTTCAATCATGTATAGCTGGTTATCGTGACATTTACAAGCAACTGTGTGACCACCCGTCCTTCGTCACAAAAACTTATCTCTTACTTTATGTTGTCAAAAAATAAATCAATTGAAATTGCACCTTCAAGTGACGAAAGCGATTTTGAACTTATTCATTACAGGACTTTGGATTTCGATGAGTAGCGATGAATTATGTATGTGCATTTTAAAGACTTATCCGTATATACAATGAGAATCTATATGTTCTTAAAATGTTTCCATGTGTAATATTTAATAATTTGTTTTATAATGGAAGTACTCTTACATATAAATTTCGTAAATAATTGGCATATTTTATAAATGCGACTTTTTTTATGCGGTCCCTATACATCGCATAAAAAAAAGTTTTTTGTAGTATTTCCACGAATTAGTTTGTTATATGTAAGAATTTATGAAATTTTTGAAATTTTTTTGTGCGATTTTTTTTATGCGGTCCCTATTTACCGCACAAAAACAGTGATTGAAGCCCAGTGGCTGAGTTATAAGCGTATCGCGCTTCCACGTCACGCAACTGGGCAAGACAAACCTTTCATGCTCTCAGTAGGTCGATAAATGTGAACCAAGCTTGCTTGGGGACTAAACACTGGGGGTTTCGCATCAGACTGACCACCTGATCGGAATAACTGCTCTTGCACCTATGTCACTAAGACTGAGATGGGAGCAGATGGCCTGACCCTCATAGGCTGTTGGGTCACTGAGTATAGCGGAGAACTTTACTTACTGATTATTTGCGCAACAATAATTATTATTTTGTGAATAAAATAATGCTGCGAAAAAATTATGTTCGCATTTTACATACATAACCCATATTATGATTTTTGATTTAACTTTATTTTTCGTTGTGATTATATAAAAACTACGTTGTATGTACACACTTTATATCCATGTGTAGATAGTTAATATGATTATAAATAGAAATTTAAGATCCTACAGAATTAATATGCGTAAATTTCCTCCGTCTTTTGTGGCTGAAACCTAACATGTAATAGAATTGCTCAGTAAAGTGACAAAAGGTGATAAAATAGAATCGGAAAATAAAATAACCTGATGCTGATTATGCGTGTTAATGAATCTATAACCACAAGAGAGACGTCCATTCATTCTCTTAAAAAACAAACAAAAAATATTTGTCCATAAAAAAATTGTTCAGATAAAAAAATCAAAATAATTTATTTTTATAAGTGATTCATTATTGTTACTTTTTCTCGTAGCAAGAAATCATATTGGGATAATAACCTTTGTTGCTCCAAATCCCATATAAAGATATTTACTGTAACTGTAGAAATAATATTAAGGTATCCGACTACGTTCGGAACCATGATTTTAAAAAAGTGCATAAATGTATAATTTTCATGATATTTAGTGTCACTTAGATTCGAATACATGTATAAAATTATTTTAAGGACATTATGACAAAAATTATTTAAATAATATTTGGCTAAAATTAGAATAACCTTTTTCCAATGTTCCCCTTTTTGTAAAAATGCTTCTATTGTATTAATATTTTGCCTGTATTTATCTCAGACCTCTGTACAGAAGCTCAAGTATGGTTTTTGAAAAATTCAGATTATTTTTAGAGTTACAACCATTTGAAATAATTATCGGCGTATTTTCTTAAAATTTCTCCCTTCTGTTTTTGTAAAACACGGATAAACCGACTTCCAAGTTATGCGTTTCAAAAATTCTAGTTGAGCCTCTATACAGAGGTCTGAGCTAAATACAGGTAAAATATTAATACAATAGAAGCATTTTTTACAAAAGGAGAACATTTGGGAAAAAGGTTATTCTAAGTTAGTTTTTTGTCAAAATATTGTATTTAAACAATTTTTTTTTGTCATAATGTCTTTAAAACAATTTTATACATGCATTCTAATCTAAGTGACACTAAATATCATAAATATTATCCATTTACACGCTTTTGCAAAATCACGGTTCCGAACGTAGTCGGATACCTTAATCAGAAAACAAAAACATTACACAGTCGGACTCGAATTACCGAACCCCTATTTAAACGAACTTTTCTTTTCCCCCCGATTAAAATGAGAATAAAAAACCCCATTTAACGAATAATAAACGCCGAATTAACAAATTATTTCAACAGCCGAAAATTTTTTTATAGTTTGGATTAGAAAAAATTGGATTTTTTTTCAAATGACATTCCTTCATGATTTTAATGATTATGTTACATGTGATGACGGATTGTCTATCTGTGCTACTGAAATTAAAGAAATAGTTGGTTTGTAGGAGACAATGAATAGTGATTTTGATGCAGAAATTATGAAACTCCTATCAAAACTATTAAATTTTCTAATGCTTCATATTGTTTGGAAACTGTGAAAACATACTTCATGCAGCTGGATGTAAATGACGCAGTATTTTCTTCTTTGAATAAAGTAGAAAAAGAACGCTTTTGAGCCAGGAATCAAAAAGATTGTTGAGGTATCCGACTACGTTCAGAACCGTGACTTTGCAAAAGAGTATAAATGGATAATATTTATCATATATATTGTCACTTAGATTAGAAAATGTATATAAAATTGTTTTAAGAATAATATTACAATAAAAAATTATTTAAGTACAATATTTTGACAAAAAATGAACATGGAATGACCCCTTTTCAAAATATTCTCCTTTTGTGAAAAAATGCTTCTATTATAATAATATTTTGCCTGTATATAGCTCAGACCTCTCTACAGAGGCTCAACTAGAACTTTTGAAATATATTACTTAGAAGTGGGTTCATCCATGTTTTACGACAACAGAGGGGAGAAATTTTAAGAAAAAAACGCCGATAATTATTTCAATGGGTTGTAACTCTGAAAATAATGTGAATTTTTCAAAAATCATAGTTGAGCCTCTGTACAGAGGTCTCAGCTATATACAGGAAAAATATTATTATAATAGAAGCATTTTTCACAAAAGGAGAACATTTTTAAAAAAGGTTATTCTAAGTTAATTTTTTGTCATATTATTGTATTTAAACTATTTTTTTTTGCCAAAATGTCCTTGAAACAATTTTATACATGTATTCTAATCTAAGTGACACTAAATATCATGAAAATCATCCATTTGTGCGCTTTTTTAAAATCACGGTTCCGAACGTAGTCGGATACCTTAAACATATTTTAGTTAGTACTTTAAAATTAGCAATTAACTATTGCATAATAATTCACTAATATTATTTTTAATTGCTGAATAAAAAGTGTATAATTTCAAACTATGGAGATTTTTTTTATGTAATTGCTTATTATAGAATATCCGAAAGGTAAGTGCAAACAATTTGTATTACGAATACCCCCGAATTAATGAATACAATGTTCATTCCCGATGACTGCATTTCTATTATTTGGTTTTGAACATTATAAAAGTTAAGTAGTTTCTCTTTTGATATATGATCATGGACAAAATTCTAAGGAAAAAAGTGAACAGTAATAGATATTGAAAGTTAAGGGATACATTAAACATTTTCATTAATTTAATTCAGAAAGTAAGACAATTTCTTCTCTTATGAAATTTAAAATATCATGTTAAATAATTCCACTGAGAAAATGCATACACACACAATGTCATTCATAATTTTTAATTAAAAAAAAGTTGAAGTAATGTGTATAATTAAAAAATTTTTTTATTCATATTTATTAAAAATAAAGTGTTGATAGTCAATAAAATGAATAATACAGAAATAGTAAAATTCTACTGGAGTAATTTTTTTTTAATCTATATATAGAGGGGTGATGGATTGGATTAGAGAAGGTTTTACACAAAAGTAACAAAGAACATTTGAAAGTCCTTAAAACCCCAGAAACTTATGTAAGCCTCTATTTAACGAAGTCGCTAGATCCCGAAAAAAAGTTCGTTAAGTGGAAAATTCGTTAAATAGAGATTCCTCTTTCAATATACTTTAGAAACCACATAAAATAAATTTTAAGCTATAAAAAACTA
>BMAV01011434.1:0-31186 GCA_019973955.1 Trichonephila inaurata madagascariensis | reverse complement strand
AACATTTTTTTCAGAGTTAAACCATTTTGAAAAAATATCTTTTTTTTAAAATTTCCCCCTTTTTTTTTTCGAAAAACATGGATAAACCGTTTTCCCAATTTTGTTTAAAAAAAATTCTTGTTGAGTCCAGAGGCTAAAAAAGGGAAAAATTTAATACAATAAAGCTTTTTTAAAAAGGAAAACTTTTTGGAAAAAAAGGTTTTTCTAATTAATTTTTTCAATATTTTTCCCCTTAAATAAATTGTAATACTATTCTTAACCTAATTTTATATACATTGTCTAATCTAAGTTATGCTAAATATCATAAATTGACCCATTTCCCGTTTTTTAAAACCCGTTTCCCGAACGTAGTCGGATACCTTAACTGACTTGTGTGTCCAGTTATTTCATGAAATACCTAGTTATTCTATGAAATAACGCATTTCATACTTAAAAGTAACATGTACATAATTCGTATTATTTCCTAATTACAATGTTCATTTAGCGGTAAATGCATGACGAAAACGAAAAAAATAGCCAATTAAATTCACATTACTAAAAACAATAATATGCAATATAAATGGGAAATACCAAATTAAAAAAAACGGATATTTTCTGTGAATTTACAGACATATGGTAGTTAGTTCTCACACACACACAATAATAAAAACGAAAAAAGAAAACTCTCGCAATATGCAACAAAAAACCCGCTACTCTTTTTTCAGTTTTTTTCCCCTCGGATCAACAATAGTTGAACAGACTTTTACGCAATGACTCAGACGAAAATTTTTTTCATTTGACAACAGGGGATATGGCTGCCGGAGAATCATCTGCGTTCTTATTCAGAAGCCTTATGAATAATGCTTCAGGTTTCTATTTCATGTAATGAATGACAAAAATGTTGATTTAACTGTAAACACAGAAGTGAACATTTTTCCAAGATCCATTTTTGATCTAACATTTTTGTGAGTAATGAAAGCATCTACTTTATTTATTTATTTTCCTTGAATCTGCCTTAATTAAATTTAAAAAAAATTTTTGGGTTTTTATTGTAGGGACCGGGTGGCAATCTATGGGGGGTAATGGGCCAGGAAAATTTTCCATGGCACTTCCACCCCAAATTTGCAAGAGTGGATGGGAAATGATAAAATTTGGGAAAGGGCCTTATTTGATAAACACCAAATTATGGGCATTTCGGAATCACGAAAAAAAAAACATAACTATAAAACAAAATTTACATTTTTTTGTAAATTTTTTTAATACCATTTGGAAGATTGAATTGGAAAAAGATAAAATGCATGTACTCTGCTTTCTGCTCTTGGTTCTACTACATATCTAAGTAAAAAAAAAAAAATCTTTTCTCACGTAAAAAACATTTCGAGTCCGCAAAGAAATTGCTTAATAACTGAATGCTCAAAATGGTGTCAAATTGAAAGTCACATATTATATCCCTTATTTTGAGGTTCTGTAGAGCGGTGAAAGCATTGCATTCGCATTAAAAATTTTATTTATCTTTTTATTTTATAATAAAGGGATATATATATATATATATATAAATGTAATAATTCCCTCTCTAACATACTTTTAATTAACTCTAATAATCTATAAATAATCTTTAATTCTTAGGTTTAAAAATAAACGTTGTAATCTTAATCGTAATCGGCTAAACCGATTTCCGTATCCCGCGCATTTTAGCCAATCAGATGCAAAAAAGAATAACGCCTATTCAATGTAATCGCGCTCCCTTTCTCTGCTTGCCGCCATCACGTAAGATTGTAAATACTTGCTGCTTTTTTTGTCTTTGTGTTGTGTCCTCCAAAACGCCGCTGTCTATGCAATGTTAACGTAACGTATTTGTGCTTTAATCTGTTGATGTGTGCTCATAATAAAGGAGGTAAGCTATTCTGAAGACGTCATTACTAAATCAACATTGATACTTACTCTACACCGGCCAACACTACTTCAATCTATTACTATATATATATATATATATATTATGTTGTCTATTTCTTATTTTAATTAATATGCTTAAAAACACATAATATATATACAATTTTTATTTTTGTTGAGATAGTTAAATTTTTTGCTGTTTGTTTTTATGCTAAGAAATATCTTTAAATGACGCAAAATCAATAAATAATAAAACAGTAAATCTATATTATTGACCTCTATTTTCGAACTGTGCACGCATTACAGCGGGAATCGAATTGTATCAATAATGCCCTACTGTGTGGCACGCTGAACCCTACTGGTAGAATGGTTTGGAACGCTACAGTTAAATGGTTGCCGACCCCTGGTCCAGACTTTTAATGGATTTTAATTTACAAAATGTAATTAAAGAGTTCAAGGTTAAATTAATCTCTTTTTGAATTTAGGAGTGTATAGATTAAGTTTATATGAAATATATTAAATAAATTGCTCTCTGATAAATTTTTTTAGATGCATTTACCGATTTAATGATATGTTTTTTATTTCTATTTTATGGTATCGAATTATCAGAAAATCTATGATGCATTCAAGTTTAGATTTTACAATTTGTTTTATTGTCGTTCTGGAACAGAAAATCTCTACCTTTTTTAGCTCGCACACCCAGAGGCGTAACGTACACCCTTTCAACCCCCGCATCGCGGGAGGGGGCAGGACTCTAGGGGGCCCAAAGCCTAAATGATGCCAAATACGTACCCTTTGTAAGATCCAGCTTAGGCCCCCAAACCTGACTTTGCAGGGGGGCCTAATGTTCTCCCTTACGCGAATGATTTGACGGATGATTTTGGGAATGAGGTACCTAGACTGCGCCAGCAGTCTTCAACCCTCTATCTGGATATTCGATGTTCATGGTGTTGCAGTTTTTGGTTGGGAGAGGAGGGCGTGACTTCAGGAGTGGGAGATCCAATGAGAGGGTGCTATGGAAGTGGGCTTTGATTGGAGGTTGAAGTGAGCTTTTAAACTGCACTAACTTTGACTTAGAAAAAAATATTTTAAAGACAACTATTAAAGAGAAATCTCCCTTACGTCACTACGTGCACCTCTTTATCTATCAGCATTTCTGCGTCGATCCAACTGGTGTATGTGTGTGTGATCCTATTACGTGTAATTACTAACAGCTTGTAACGGGTCTCTCCACGTTTCCACTAATCCTCTTGGGTAAAATAATCTTTTTAACTGTGATTTCAGTTGTAAGCCGCTTTCTGTAAAGAAGACTTGGATAATGTAAATTAGAATTTCTATTTAAGTGTTAGGCGCAGAGTAGGCGCGAGGACGGTTGAAAGTTGATATAGAGAAGAACATAGCGTTAGTGATCGGAGGTCGTATAATTATGTCAAGTGGAAGGTTATTTAAGTATTAGCGCTCAAGAATCAGATAAATGATCTTATTTTTATTATATTTAATTGATTACGATCAATTTCTCCTCGGGTTTAGTGATCTAAGTGCATTCTCCCTTAAGTTGCTTAAAGCTATTAAGGGAAATAGTAAATAAAAGTGTGTTAGTTATTAAAATGGCTGATCTTCACTCGAACCCTTAAACCCACGTCTTCTGGGACGCGACAAGCTACATGTTACAGGTACAGTAATAATACTATAATACAGAAACATTTTAATTCAGTAGTGTTTCAAAAACTTTAGGTTAATTGTTTTCAGTACATAACGTTTAAAATTCTGTTCTTTCAACTAAAGACTGTTTCGATAATAACTTGGAATACAGTTACTGTACTGTGTGTTCTGAATAAACATATTTGGTTGGTTTGATTTCAAAAAGATGTTGGACATATTGTGACGACTCTGTCCGCTTCTTCTTATTAACAAATCCTCTTGGAGACACTTTGGTCCCTTAAAAACTATTTTATTAAAACACACCCTCTAAAGAAGAGAACGTGAACATGTAAATTAGGTCTACTATATAAAGTCTAGGCTTTCAAGTTAAAAAAGAGAGAGATAAGATAAGCTGCTAGCGGAGCAGTGATGAATCAAATTTAAAGTGTAACGGCAGATATTTAGTATTTGATAATTGTAATAATTAAGGTGACGATTTGTCACTAGAGATTGAATAGAGATTAGATAACTAAGAAGACAATGTACTTGAACCTGAAGTAAGTCTTACTGGTAATTAAAGTCTTCTCTTACTTCTCGTACCTTGTTCATTGCCTCTGTATCAGCGTTTCACAAACTGTGGGGCGCGCCCCCCTTGGGGGGCGTGACAACCCTACGAGGGGGGTGCGAGCATATTGAAAAGTCGAAAACAAAAGGTTATGTAAGAAATTATAAATTTACTGAAAGTAAACAAAATACTTTCTGATATAATAAAATATAAAATACACTGATATAATACACTTATAAATGCATCAGTACTGTACAATGTATATTTTATTATTAATTTAACAATACTAAGTTAGAACAAGTTTGATAACTTTCAGTGACCCCATGGGCTTGCATTAACAGTTATCTTGATAATTTGTACCGTTTATAATTAATTCATTAACTGCCGTTTAAAAGTTTGATTCGCTCCCCAATACCACCGTTTTCTATGTATTTTGATGGGTTTTTTAGGGGGAGGGGAGGAGAAAAGAGGAACATATAAGCAAATCCTCTGAAATTCTTCACAAACACTGTCAAGGTCCTTTTATAGCATTCCAAAGCCTTCGGAATAATTTTATGGATATCACTGCACATAAAAGATCGTACTTCGGTAAGACGCATATATGCGTCCAGAAAATTAATGCTTTGTCTGTGCGAGACGTTTATATACGTCGGTGGCACATAAGAGGTTAAAGTCGTATTGTAGCTTTAGTGTCAAAGTACAGTAGTATTGAATTCAATACATTGTTATTGTATGGAGGGTGGGCGCAATGAAAATGAGGATTGAATAGTGGGTCGCGTACATTGAAAGTTTGAGAAGCCCTGCTCTATATAGCTTTAATTGGGTGCATCTCTTAGTTTTGATTGATTGAACTTGTGTTGTTTGTTGCGTTACAAGTAACTTAATGATTTTGAACATGACTAGTCTTCCTTCTTTTTCTCCCACATCTCTAGGTGCAGATCCGTGATCCTTACACTACAGTGGGTGATCGGTTAACGAACATAATCCGTTCAAAGACTATGTTCGTTATCCGAATTGTTCGTTAACCGATCATCGATTCACCATAGACTTCTATGTGAAATCGATTAATTCGTTCTGGAGATCCTAAAAAAATGAAACCAAAACCGAAACTGATGGTCTAATTTGTATGAACATTCTATTGGAATTTTTTTTCAATAGAACTTTGAAGTTTAATAGGTAAACAACATAATTCAGGAGAGATGAAAAACAATTTTTTGTCCCTTTCTCATATTTCACGTATTTTTACGGCAGTAGCGCGTCACATCGACACCTTTATATTTCATAGTCTGCACTGTTCGAAAAAATTAAGAATTCGCTTAATTTATTTGCCATGTCAACAAATCCACTCGCCCATAACTTATCAGCTGTCAGAAAATATTGATATTCATATTGAAATTCAAGTATTCAAGTGTGTATTGATTTTAGTCATAATAATAATTATTGAATGACCTTTTTAATTCATTGTTAATTCATTCATGGTTAATTAATTGTTTATTAATTAGTAATCATCATTACTAAGCATGCTTTAAACATTTCTCCTTTCAGTGATCTTATTTTGTATGCAAAATAACAAATGTTTAATACTAATTTTTCAGAGCCGAGAAGTGTTCGTTAGAATTCGTTTTGTTCATTATCCGAATATGTGTTCGTTGTCCAAACACAAAAAATCTTTCTTGAAAGTGTTCGTTATCCGAACACAAAAAAATGTTCGTTAAAAGTGTTCGTTAACCGATCTGTTCGTTAACTGATCACCCACTGTATATGCAAGGATATGAAGCTTTGCATATTGTATTCATTTATTAATTATATTACATCTATTTCTTTTTTAAAGCAGATGGGTTTTTTTTTAAAAAATAAGATTTTCGTTTTTGTGAAATCCAAGCGTTTGCTTACAAATGTGACGAGTGAGTAGCAAAAGCTTCAGGGCCGGCTCTAGCAGTTTTGCCGCCCCGGACAAAAATGGAAAATGCCGCCCCACTCACGAAAGCAAACAACTATAGTTAAAAATGATAAATTGTTCACACAGACACCAACCGAAAAAAACTGGAGTCATTCTTGCGAGCAAAAAGGCAGCATAGCAATATATATATATATATATATATATATGTGTATAATTTTAAGTCAAAATGATTCCAAATTACGGATATAATTACCTGTTATTTCAAACGAGTAAAATGCAACAAAAGGAATCGTCCATTTCAGCATGCTAATTTCTTCTAAAAAGAGTCTACTGAAGGTGGGGATAACAAACATTAATTGCAACTTATAGTAATTACACTCAAGACTAAAATAAACTACCTGTTGTGACTCTATCTACTAAAAACTTTCATTACCCCTGTCCCCTTTTGGATAGCTGACATCGGACGTCGTATGGGTGAATGGAATGTCCTTTGTGACCATACTTATGGATGGGGAGAAAGTTAGTAATGAAAAATGCGTAAACTTATCAAATTTTATGATTGAACATGTACTCCTGTGACTCAAATTCTTAAGTTTCAGCATGGAAGAAAACTGACATTAAACATACAGAGTACAAAACAAGGAAGTAAGATACGTTAAATGAAACACCAAATTCACACCCAGTAATATTTAAGAAAATATATCAATTTTTTTGTAAAAAAAAAAGTATTTTTAAATTCATCCAAATGCTGCCCTTCGAAGTTGCCGCTCCGGACAGGGTTCGGTTTGTCCGGCACTAGAGCCGCTCCTGAAAGCTTCATACTGCCATTAAACAGTATTCCTCCGTAAACAACGCATTAAGGTCTGGGGACGTTCTCAATAATTATGATTAACAAATTTAATTAAAAATTGTGGATTTGAAAAATTTTGTGTGTGAGTTTTGTCTAATAGTCTTTTTTCAAAGACTTGCTTATGCAATTTTTTCCTTGCATTTTGTGCTTAAAAAATTACTGCAGTTTATTGTCGATGTGTAGAATTTGGAAGCTTTTACGTAAAAACTAAGCCATATTAAACCATATTCATGCATCCTCAATTCCTTTTTTGCCCCTCCCCTACTTTTCAGTCTAAAAATTGAACGGAGGGGAAAGGAAGAAATCTGTCTGATGGGGAAGGGAATGTTGATGACATAAATATAGAAATCATCAGGAAAAGTCACTTCAAGCACTTACTATTTCGAGCTACAAGAAACGAAGATATCAATAAGACGGATCAACACTACAAATGAACGGAGACTAGTTGAAGGACACGAGACTCCACTGAGGGTAAAAGGGGATATTGAAGATTTTTCCAGTGAACTGGACAATGTGGGTTAAAAGTTGCATTTTGGATGAAATGCCCAGAATTCTTTTGCTCTCGGCGTGTTAGGCACCTAATAAAACCAGTTCTAGATTTATGGCCACCATAAAATGTGCTAAAAGAGAGAATAACTTGAAGTGTCTAGAAATATTTCAAAAACAGGCAGAAAAAAAATTGAATCACAAGGAAAAAGGTTCGTTATAGAAAATGCACTTCGCTATAGGGAGTTTATTTTACGGAAAAAATCTTGAAATGTTCTTGATTCCAGGATAAAGTTCGCTATATGGAAAAGATTCACTATGTAGAGGTTCGTTATATGGAGGGTCGACTGTATATATATATATATATATATATAAACACAGAAATTTCACCGCTGGAGCTGGTAAAAAAAAGGGAGAAAGAAATATATTAATATGTTAAGAGGAGATTTTACGCGAGGAAAAAAAAAAAAAAAAAAGAGATCTTTGAGTGGGCAGACTGCTTAGTTAGATTTTATGAAATTTTCTGGATCAAAATAACTTCGGCTTGCGATTTAATATATTTGTGCGTTATCTTAGATTTTATCAAACATATTCTTTCTAAATTGTAATTTTCTTTCGTCTCCGGCCCCACCTAAGTGGCCGCGGTGGCCCAGTGGTCAAGGTATCGGATCGTAGCTGGCATGTCACGAGATCGAGCCCAGTACCACTAAAGACCTGCCGTGTAGGGAGCGCGATGCACGTTAAATCTGTCGAGAGCTCAAACGTTCTCCCGTTGGTGTGGTGTGGTAGTTAAGAGAGGGGTGCCAGATCAGGTATCGTCCTCGTCACTTGACCATGAGTTCAAAATGACGAGTCGTCACCAAAAGCCCTCGTGTAGCTGAAAAGTGCGATGTTAATGTTCACTCATTCATCCGACCGCACCTAAAGTAATTTAAATGTATTTATGTGTAAAATCATACCCCGACTTACGCGAATTCGGTTTACGTGGTTATCACTGAATCCTACCTATCGCGTAGGTCAGTGGCGTAACGGAGAATATTAGGGACCCCCTGCAAAGTCAGGTTTTGGGCCCCAAGCCGGATCTTACAAAGGGCTTACGTACTTGGCGTCAGTCAGGCTTTGGGCCCCCTTGAACCCTGGGGTGTACGTTACGCCACTGGCGTAAGTTGAAGGTATAACTAAAGAGAGAGAAGATAGAAAGAACAAGTTCGCCATTTCAATTCGTTAATATCGTTTGGACAAAAAAAAATTTTCATCCAAGGAACAAGAAATTATTTACATTAATTACATCTTATAATCTGATTAATATTTTTAAAAGTAAACTAGTAATATGGAAGTCTTAGTGACAACAATTTTTCTATGAAAACATTAAGCCAGTGGCGTAACGGAGAACATTTGTGCCCCCCTGAAATGTCAGGATTTGGGCCCCCATGTTGGATTTTATAAAGGTACTTGGATTTTATAAAGGTACTTGGCGGCAGTCAGGCTTTGGGCCCCCGCAGTGCCGGGGTGTACTTACGCCGCTGTATTAAACAAAGAATTTGTTTGGTTGCTGTTGTTAGACGTATGAGGAAACACGTCTTTTCCGAACTTTAGCCACAACATCAGTTAATTGGACTATTTCCCGTATACATGTCAACAGTATCGTTTCGTAAAGAATCTTCTGTGAAGAATGTTTACTGAGAACTTAAGCAAAGAAGATAACAACTTTTCTTACACGTCGTGCAAAAAAAAAAAAGAAAAGAAAAAATAATAAATTTCTCTATATCAAAAAAATGCAGCATTCACAAACTTGTGAGATGAGTCATTTTTTTCAAGATAAAAACTTAAAAATGTATGCAGTTATGACAATTGCAACGAATTCAGCATTACTATTTAATTTATCTAAAATAAGGATAATACGAATTAAGCACGAAATAATTCGAAATGATATAAAAAAAAATCATCCAACTGCCAGCGAAGTAAAAAACCTTCCACAAATCGAGAAACATTTTATTACAAGTTTTGAACAGATCGAAAATTGGACAAATTCTTCTATTATGTAAAAATCGACAAATATATTCCTACTTTGAATTCCCAGGACAAATTTCAATAGATTCTGAGTTGTTTTTATGTCATCCCAGTTTTAGTTACACAAATTAACTTTTTGAAACTAATTTTGCAGGTAAATTACCATAAATTTACTCGCAAAATTTTTTCACTTTTATTTTTTTTTCTACTCCAAACTAGATTTTCAAAATCCTTTTTTCTGTCAATTTTGACTACCGAAAAGGATTTTTGTGTCTATCAGTGCATGAAATTTTTCACTCCTTTCAACTTATTCAAAATCTTGGATTTCTTAAATTTTTTTTTCTTTCTTTTTTTGCTGCACTCGGATTGGCTAGGCCAGGGGTGGCGAACCTTTATGGATCAACGTGCCATTTTTTCTGAAGAAATGTTTAACGAGGTATAGGCGTGCCATGAAATACTTTTAACTTGTGATTATTGGGAAAATAATAATAACTAAATACTAACAACACAAAACTCTGTACTTATTACAAAAAAAAAAAAAAAATTGTGGTGCATTGTTGTAAATGTTTTTGTTACATGTGTAATTCAAATTAAAGTAACATTAGTGTAACTTCTGTTGTTGCAGATTAGATGACAAATAACTTATGTTAGGATTGTAAAACAATAACAGACGAGTGGTTCCCGGCCGCCTCACACACCATGACCTATAACTCGTGTTTGTTCATAATGCTTCATAGTGAACTTTGTTTTTTTGAGCTAAAATGCAAACCACCTTTTGATCAGTGGCGTGCCCAAAATATTGTGTCGCGTGCCACAGGTTCGCCATCCCTGGGCTAGGCTTTATCCTATCCAACTTCCTGATCATATTCTAAAAGTTTTTCTGTGTTTTAAATTAATTTTTAATATTTGATTTTAAAGTGAATATATATATATATATGTGTATGTGTGTGTGTGTGTAGTATATTGAAGTAGTGTTGGCCGGTGTGTGTGATTGTCATTTTTGATTCATTAACGACGTCTTCAGAATAGCTTTACCTCCTTTTTATTATGAGCACACATCAGCAGATTAAAGCACAATTTCGTTACATTTTCACATTGAATAGAAAGCGGCATTTTGGAGGACACAACAAAAAGACAAAGAAAGCTGCAAGTATTTACAATCTTATATGATGGCGGCAAGTAGAGAAAAAGAGCGTGATTACATCATATTTTTGTTTATATACCAGCAGTGCAAGCGCGTGACTATTACTTAATAGTAGTTCTGATTGACTAGAATGCGTGAGACAGGGATTTCGGCTTAGCCGATTATGATATATATATATGTATGTATATATATATATATATATATATATATATATATATATATATATATATATATATATATATATATATATATATATATATATATATATATAAATAATTTGTTATAAAGTATTTCTGTAGCCTTTAATGAAGATTTTTTATTTAATGTCTTATAACTTTCAAAAAAATGTTATAAGACACTTAGAGATGGAATATGTATTGTTGTGCTAACTTTAATGTCGGGATTGGAGCCCGATAGGTTTTCCTCCGATAATATATTGATATTTAAATATATGGTATCGATATTTGAATAATATAATAATCGTTTGCTAATTGATCAACAGTACAAAAAAAAATTCCTTGAATATTTTCAATGTTAATTATAAGAATTAAGAACTGAATTCGAATTGGGAGTGTTTTCTTTAACATTTAGACGAAAATATGAGCATAAGCGCTCTCGTTCGAGAAATCTCTCTAATTTCTGTTTTGTTTAGACGAAGATAGTGAAAATAATCGCTGATTTCTATTTTATGTTGCATTTTTGTACACTGATAGTTAAATTCATTTATAAAACTATTTTGTTTGTCTATTTTCAGGGAAAATGGAAGTTCAGGAAAAAAAAAGAAGCTTTCAGCACATCAGAGAATACGTAACAGATTGCAAATAGGGTAACAGTACACTTTTTTTTTATTACTTTTCCTAGTAGCAATGCATGTTGAAGGTGAAATAAATTTCCACACATAGAAGTTCTACTTTGCCTCAAAGACACTTAATTCGTATAATATTTGGCAATATTTTAGGTGAAAAGGATTTGGTAATGAGTTGAGATAGAATATTTTTTAAAAAGAATATGTTTTCCTCGCCATCAATTGTTAATGAAAAGTTTCTCCATTTTAGTTTGGCAACTAATCTCAATTTTTGAATCTCTTTTGAAATTATGAAGGTGCATTTTTAGTGTCATTATAAGTTAAGATTTCAGTTTACATTGTTGAGTAAGGGTTAAAAATAACAAAAAATATATGTTAGAATATGGTTCAGAGCGAATTTCATCCCTGAGGATTTCTCCTTAACTTTTTAAGTAAGTTAAAAGAGTAATAAAATATTTTTCTTTTGAATTTTAGTTTTAAATCACAGATACTTTTTCTAATATTGCTAAACATCTGTTAATTTTTTTTGTTTTGTTCAATTAACGTTAAAATGCTTCTAAAACCAGAAAAGTAATTCTAAAATTCAAAAAAAAATATTTTTCACAAATGTCAATTTTGAAAAATAAACATTATTTAGTGGAAAACAAACGCATAGTACATAAATACATTATTGATATGTTTTTTGAAAAAGTTAAGAGATTAAAGAAACATACATAAAATATTTATATTTTCCCACATATAAAAATTATAATTCTTCTGCCTTGATGCTTTTTACAATTGGTATTACCATTTCCATTCATATGATTTGTTGTGTTAACCAAAGAGTTAAAATTATATATACGAATTTCACAGTTGAGGAGGGGGATGCAAGAGTTGAGTTGTGCCTTCGAGTCCTGATTTTATCAAAAGCCTTTGAGTGTAATAACGGACAGTGTTCTTTAAATTAAGTTTAACTAACCTTCAAAATTCTCATATGGAGTAGTATAGTACAGCGGTCGCCAATTGCATTCAATAATTTTTTTATTTTTCTAATGTTCTAAGAAAATAACTTTGCGATTATCGATTCTGTAATCTCTAAACTTTAATATAACATTATTCAGTCATTTCTGAGCTTATTTAATTCTGAAAAAATCTGTTTATTCGTTGTTATAAAACTGCCAAAGATTTCTTTCGTTTGCAATTTCACTTTTGAACATGTACTTTTCATTATATTAATTTTAAAAAAAGTATTCACAGTTAATGAGAAATTTTAGAATGACAACAATAGTTTCAATCATTTATTAACATGTTTACATGAAAGAATTTTGCATTATTTCCATTTTTGTATAAAATTGAAAGTTAATATTTTTTTTTAAAAAAATATTTGAAAATAGAATATGTGCATTTATTAAGTGTGTTTATTGGTAAATCTGATAGAACTTGAAAGAGAGAGAGAGAGAGAGAAAAAAAAAAGAATATTTTATTCTAGCTATCTAAAAGGGAGGGGGGGGCGGAGTAAATTATGTTTCTGTTTCTTGCTTTAGCAAATGACACTTGATTTTCCTTTGATTTATTGAATAAAATAGTGTTCCAAGGTTAAAATGAGCAAAACTGGTTTTTTTTAAGATCTGCTTTATTTACAAATTCACAGCTAAAGAGGTACAAAGAAAACAAACTTCGACTTGAAGTAAACAGAACAATAATTAACATAACAGATGCGTGAAGTAAATGTAAACTTCAACTAAATTTAAGCAAGCAATTACACTTAAATGCAACTTCGTCAATCGGGTCAGAGAAATATTTTATCTCACCTGCTCTCACCTTATAAACATCTCCTGCTGATTGCATCTTAAAACACCAATATATCAATCACACTAGAAAAATGTATAATTCTCTTCAATTACTATACTATAAACAAATTTTGGAAAATGAGCACGGATTTGCTGGAAGAAGCAGAATAAATAGAAAATATAAGAAAATCATGTTAATAGAAGAAAAAAATATTAAAATGAGCCTCACAAATTATCTTTTAAAGTATTTCGCTTATTAAATAAATTATGAAATAAATTTACAGTGTTTATATAGATTAATGGTGGTTTTGCCTACATACTAAAGATTAGAATTTAAATTCGAAGCTTTTATACAAACTGAAAAATACCTCGATATAAATATTACATTTCTGACTATCCTAATTACCTTATTTCAGTGTACTTTTCATTTCAGCTTGAATCAGACCACTTTTTTCTTGTGTAGAATGTGTTTCATACTACAACTATATTTTAAAATTAAACTGATGTTTAACTTTTACCTATTACTTCTAACACACAAGTAGAATATTTATTAAGTATTTTATATATAATGGTAAATGGATAAACGTGTTATAACGATACGAATTAATTTAAATACTGGAACATTTTCCCTCTTTAAATTGTGTTCCGAGATTGTTTTAAAATTTAAAACTGTCTTAACCAAATGCACAAGAGTCTGAACTAAACGTGAAGCACAATTTTGTACAGAAAAATAACTATTTTCAAGAAATTTTGCAACATTGAAATACGTTCATAATATAGTGTTTATAACATAGTATTAGTCTGTTTATAATATAGTGTTTATATATAGTATAGTCTGTTTATAATATAGTGTTCTTAATGTATCAAAATATTTCGTAAATAATTAATTTTTCATTTTAATGTCTAAAGGAATAGCTTATATAGCATTACGGTGTAAGATAATGGAAAACACATCTTATACCAGAAAAAATGGATTAAAACGCAAACAATAATGAATAGTATGATAACTTATTCTGTTTTCTATAGGACAGTGAAGACAGAATATAATCTTAATGTTCGAATACCTTTACAACTGAAAAGAATATTCTAAATTTGAGTTCAATTATTTAACATAACACGAAGACACCCAAAAATTTACCGGAGCATTTGCTGTACCAATAAAGAAGGGGACTAGTGGCGTACTTGAACCTCTCTTATAGGGAATGGGAGGGGTTTAACATCCTAAGAACACGTAGATGAAAGCTCCAAGAGTTATTCTCTATGGTAGAAATTAAAAATTAGCTGGTGTATGGCAGGGGTGAGGGACTTTTCCAGGGTACTGGTTACTTCTAATGTTTTTAAGGTGTTGGAGTAGGTGGAGCCATTCTGTATTAAAATTACATGTTTTCTTTTCTTAACACTTGTTTTCTACATTGTACCTCTCTTTTAAAACATGGCAGTTTACCACGACATTGTGAAGTGTGGATGTATTCAATGCAGCTAGCAGAGGACATATGTGAACTGATGAATCTAAAACCGACATACGCATTTAATTTATTCGCTAACGAATCCGCACCATCGCGGGACATGACATCAACACTAGAAACCAATCCCATGGAAGCGTGGGATGTGGGATGATGCTTCAATGGCCAATCCCGTGCTGCCGCGGGAGGAGTTGATCATCAACATTTATTCTCCCCTTCAGTCGGCTTGTGGGAAAAATTCATACGGCTAACACCGCAGTGATTTCTTCCCCTACGGTGGCAGTAAACATGTTTAACATCATGGTACGCTTCCAATGAAGATAGTGTCGTCTACTAATTTTCGAATTATTTGCTTTTGTAAACACTGTCGTATCGATTGTGAAAAGCCGATTCTCTTGTCTAGCTGGTGTCGATGCTCCATAAATATGTTTCTTTTAGTATGCGCGTGTAACGGGTCCATCCACGTTCTTTCTACCAATAGTCTTGGGGAATAATGGGTCTTTATATATATATATTTATATTTAATAATTTTTTATTTATATATATTTATATATATATTTAAATATTATATTTATATATATATATATATTATTCTATTGAAAACTTTCCTTCTCCGAAGAAGATGTCATTATGTAAATTAAGACTTGTATATAAAGATTAAACTTTCGAGTTAGAGAGAGAGAGAGAGGTTAGACTGCTAACGGATTGATTAACGTGAAGCTAGGAATGTGCTTCTTCGTAGCTTATTTGAGTAATATTAAGATTGACGATTTGGTCAATTATTGATTAAATTGGATTAGATCGATTGGAATTAGAAGGTATATTGCCTGAAAGTAAGTGATCCGATTTATTGTTAAAGTCTTCTAATATCTCGTCTACCTCGCTATTGCTTCACATATTTGGTAATTGGTGCATTTCTTAACTTAGTTATCGAATTTGTGTTGTTGTCGATAATTGTGAATAAATAGTTGTTTTGAATATGGCCAATCTTCCTTCCGACCCTCACACACTAATGGACGAAACGGGATGTCCATTACACGCTTTTAGGTCTTAGTAAAGGCGGTCCACTGGTATATCAAAATATCGACTATCCTCCCGTCGATCGCGATCGACTTAATGCTTATCCCTGGTCTAAAGGGTGAACCTCCAGCCATTGGCGTAATAGTCTTGAGTGAGCCCTGTATCAAAATTTCTTGGGGCCCTTATTTGGTGTCTTTTGACGATTTACGGTTATTTTCTTACGCATATGGGGGCTTGTAGCTTGAGGAGCCCGTATCATTGATACGGCGGTAGCTACGCCCCTGCCCTAAACCCTTCTCATTATCGACACTGGGGAGGACGAATTGTCTTTGAATTGGTTGGTACACAGTTATATTGCAGCCGAAATAAATAAGGGGAAGGAGGGAATTATGGTGCTACTTTTACGTCGAATTTCAAAGGCTAAGAAGATTTCACATTAAAAATGTTCGTTATCATTTACCACAGAAGATTTCTATACAAGAGCTTTGGTGAAGCCGTTAAAAAGTATCCCTCACCAAAGGGGAAAAACATCAAAGTATTAAAATGAAATAACCCACAAACGTTTAAATATTAAAACAAAATGAACCAAGAGAAGAGTCTCGAAATTCAAAATGTTTAGAATAATATATCTTCATAATGCAATATTTTTTACCTAATTTTTCGAAAGTGTAAAAAAGGTGCATCAACGTTCCCTCTTCAGAAGCTCAGAGACGTAAAAACTGAAAAGGTGACAGGTTATCAAGCTATACACTTTTAAAGCCATTGACCTTGATTTATGTTTTGCAAAGGAAATAACTTTTAACTTTCCCGGAAGAGCGATTATTAAAATTCCATGCTGTTCACAGAATGCCTTGTGTTACAATTTGTAGAAAGTACATTAAAGTAAAAAAGGTCTAGAATATTGTGTAAGTAGCACGTGAATTAGAATGACCTTCAAAGTTTCATAACCCTTTATCACCTCTTTCTTAAAGCAAGCTGATGAATAAAAGTTTCTTTGCACAGTTTACTTCTGATTTTCAATGTTCAAACATTCTATTTTTGAATATTTAAATTTAGATCTTCTGCTTGTTTTTATTGTTTATTAATAACTCGTTTTTGTTTTAAATCGGGGAAATTCAATGGTGGTTTTCGGCATCTATTTTTTTTTTTTAGAAAAAAAAATAATGATTTTATAGTATTTATTTGTTGAAACTTAAAAAAATTGATTTTTTGAATCTACTTATAAAATTTGAAATTCTAAAATTATTATTTTTAACGCAATTTTTCTTTCTTAAAAATTTTGAATAATAATATTCAAAATTTTCAAATTTTTCAAATTTTCAAAATTTTTATTCGTTTTCAAATTTTTTTGAAAAAGATCAATTTTGAAATTTCTCTACTCATTAATTCCATTTATCGAGGTCTATTATAGAATTCTCAATGCTATATACGATTATCAAAAAATATTTCCTGCCTTTTTGTGTATTATATAATGCACTGACCGTTATACTCCAGCTTCGTTAGGTATTTCCTTATGTTAAATGACTACATATTGCTTTTAAGATACTGATTTCTAAATAACAGCTTCAAATCTTGAATTTAAAAAAAAAAGATTTTTTATAACCCTCTTCTCATGATTTAAAAGGACTGGAGTTAGTAAAACGGAAGTATTGAAACACGCTACGTATGCTGTTTTCCCTCCAGCGATACTTTCCTTGTGGGAAACAGGCAAAGTTTGTTCCTCAGCAAGAAATTGGAAAATAAGATTTTTGTAACCGTAGCGGATGTGACTAGAGTTACCAGAATTGTGATTTTATCACCCTGGGTAAAAAAATTAAGTAAAAAAATATGCTATCGCTAAGGAACCATCAAGAAATCTCTGGAATCGGCCTTTCTAGAAATTTCCATGAAGCTATATAAGGGACCTTTAAGACACAACGGTCGAGTTTGTTCAGAAGAAGTTCAGTCGTATGCAACGATTGCGATAAGAGAGAGACTTTATCCAGAGGCGGCGTAAGGCGTGGGCCATTGCCCACGGCCTCGCGGCATCAAAAGCGAAATAAATTAAACGGAAAAGTAAGGGAAATCCAAAAGTGCACGCTACAGGGATTTTTATAATTGATAAATCAGAAAATTCTCAACTTTATCTGTTTTTCGCCATAAGATATCGAAAAATGATATATCAACTTTTAAAAAAAGATGTTCTATTTATCGGTGCAGGAATGCATATGAATAAATAATTCGAGAAAATATTGTTTTCCATTATCTTTTAACAAAATTTCTCAACTTTGTCGTTTCCACTCATATTTAGTCTGGCAACATAAGCTGGAGTTAAGCTGCTATCGAGGGAAGTCCCCGGTCAGAGACGGGGCATAGCTCTGGACTTCACATCATTAGAAAGCCAATTAAAGTATCCCATGCAAACGCAGTCTCGCTTCATGTTTCTATATCATATTAGGAATTTTAAAAATATTTGATGTGGGAATAAATAATAGTGGTACTGGGCATTTTTCATACTTTATCAATCATGTCAGGCTTAGGCACTAAGAGAGATAGAGATAAAGGGAGAAAATGGGAATCTGATGCAGCAAAAAGAAAAGCGGAACGATTTGTATCCAAACAGGTTTAAAGTTCAGGTATGATTAAATTTCTCCCTCAGACTGAATCTGGCAGTACAGAATCCTTTTGGTTCCTTTGACTTCTGAACAACACATTTATCCGTATCCGAGTCTCCATTGAATTTGGAAGTTACTCCAGATGCACCGACTATTAATACCGAACGATGAAAATCGGAAACAGGAATAGGATCAATAGCTTGCCAATCTTAATCTGACGCTGAGATTTCTAGGTTCACGTTGTGAGTAACATAAGTCACACAATCAAGAAGAAGAGATTGAGATTAGTTCTTCGCCTCTGAACAGATGCGGAGGTAGGGAAACAAGCCAGTTTTACCGACTTTTAAAGTTTCCCATGACAGATGCTCACCGGTCATGAAAAAATTCAAAGCAACCCCAATAGCAGTTAAATAACAGTGATGAATATTATCCAACGATGATGATCAAAACCTTTTCAAATTTAATTTCTTTTAAAAAATTAAATAACCGGGAAACCCCAAAGTCGCGTCGGGGTTTGGGTTTTATTCAAGTTCTAAAATAAAATTTTCTTTTTTTGCATTTTTTGGGAATTCATCAAATGGTACTGAAAGAAGGGTGTTGATTGAAAACATTAAGTAGTATTTCAAAGCAGGAGAATACTATACACAACCATAGTTACTACATATGGTCTATATGTTCCAATGGATAACATCAGAGAAGGGAATAAAGCATGGAAAACATTAGACCGTAAAAACGGAAGGCGAATTCTTGAATCTCAAAAGTATTGGTATAATTTGTTTGAAAGATCATTTGATATCATGAATTTCTTAGCCTATCATAATCTGACGTTTAGAAGTCAAAGAGAATCTCTTTCGAAACAGACGAAGAATTCTGGAAACTTCCTAGACTTATTTAAACTGATATCTAAATATGACCCTACGTTACGGGGACAGATAAACCCCATTGATAATAAACAACTTGCACACCATTATATAAGCCAAGATATTTAAAATGTATTGATCATAATCATGTCAAACACAGTTAGCAGTGAAGTGATTGGTAAGAAAAAAAGAGGCAAAATATTACTTTTTACCCCGACTGCACTACAGACTGTAGTAAAATTTAACAAATGTCGGTCATTTTAAGTTTATTGTAAGTTCATCTACTGGAAGTACAGAAAAAACTTCCCGGATTTCTTGTTGTCACTGAAACGACTGGAGAATATTTGACCAATGCAATACTGGGAGAGTTTAAAAAAAAAATTCCCGGGATATTCACAACTGTCGTACAAGGATACGACAATGGAGAAAAATATGGTAGGCATAATAGGCCCCTCGAATATTAAATAAAAATTTCCAGGGCACACCCTTGGGGTTCTCATAACGGGAACCTGATTTTGGGTAGTCGCAGCTAATTCGTCAGTGGCAACAAAAACTTTTTTTGGTTTGATTCAGAAGTTTTTTTGTTGCTATTTTCGTTTCACAAACACTGAAAATTATCAAAGAAAAATTTAAAAAGCTTGGGCCCTTTTGGCCGAGTGGGTTAGTGCATTGCGCTTCCACACCACAGGTCCGGGGGTTTCCCCAAATTTCCCGGGCCTGGGCAAGGTTGACAGCCTTTCACCCCTTTCCCAATGGGTGGGATAAAATGAGTACCGTTATAATATTTCTTCGTGGAAAAATGTCGATTTTTCTTCGTACAGTTAACTGTTTGTACTTGTCCATTAATAAATCTGTTTTTGTTCAAATAATTGTGGAGCCTTACACCTTCGCAAATTTGCAACAGTATGCTTATTCTTTACGTCTCTGTTGTGCCTCCATCACTGGAAGTCGGTTTTTGCAAAACCAGCTTTTAATGGATCACTCCTCACACTAAAAGAAATATGATTGCCAAATTTTAAGTTTGTACGTGCAATAGAGCTCAAAAACTGAGAACTTTGAAGTACGGGTTGAATAAATAGAATTATACGACACAAACAATTACACATAGAAAAACAAAATATTTTCATTATGAGTATATGTATATTATATATATATATAAAGAATGTGTTCTTTCCAATGGTTAAGTTTCCAATTAACTACATTAAATTTGTGAATATTTGGATACATAAAAAATATTATACAATCTGTACTTCTTCCAATGTAGGATGTTACAAAAATAAATTATGCCTTGATTGTGTCATTTTATACAGACAAAAAATCAATATTTATCCAAAATCCGAAAGAATTTTTTTTTTGTACAAAGATCAGCATTTAGATTTATTTCTTATCTCAACTAACCGACACATTCCTTTGCGCTGAGATCAGCGCCTTTTCACGAATCTTCTTATCTTGTGTTTCTAAAAAAAGAACCCCTCGAAGTAAAAATAGATTCAATTATAAAAATTTTTCCCCTAAAATTGTAAACTTGACAGAAAAAAATTTAAAAGATTGTAAACGGATTCCCGTCAGTAAAAAAAGTCTGAAATATGTCTAAAAAAAATTTCCTTTTTCATGGAAAAGTGGGAAAATCTAAAAAAGTATATGAGACCGGGTTTTTCTTGGGGTTGAAGTGCCACCCTTTAAAAACAAAAGCCACTCCCTCCCCCCTTTTGATACTATCACTGTTTTAAGGCCGGTGTATTTAAAATAAAAGTTTTTTTGCTACTTCCGTTAAGAAATAATAATAAATAAAAAATTTTTCTGTAAGAACCCCCTTTCCAAAAAAAACAAAAAATACACCCTTTTTCTTTCCCTCCCCTGTCATGTATTTATAATACAGGTAAAAATTATAAAATTCTGAATATACAAAGTGAGTGCTGTTCACAGTTTATAGACTAAAAATTTTCGTGACAAAACATCATCTTGTATTCTTATAAATACAAAATTTTTCAAAATCCTATTTCTTCACATCACATATGCGAATAACAGTTATAAGAAAGAAAATATGTGCAAAACAAGATTTGTCTCTCAATTACAATGCACAAACAGAAATCTCACAAAACTTTCTGTCTATAATACCACCAAAACTGCCCTCGACAGTAGAATACCTCAGAACCCATCTTTAGCGGATATCTACTCAATTAAAGAAACATGGTTGACAAATTTTAAGATTGTAAGTCAATCTCGAGACAATGAGGAGGAGATCAGTGAGTCATCTTTCTCCTATTTCACCTTACATAGATATTCAAAGATAATTTTGTTATTTTTGGTTTGAAAAGCTAACAAAAAATCAAAAGACCTTTGTTTTGATTGTCTTATACTTATTAATCTCAATATTCAAGAGATAGCATCAGCATCTTTTCTTTTTCCTATTTTAAAATATTTATTGAAATCGCAAAATATTTACCATTTTTTCAATTCCTCTACTACTAGTTCACTCTCTCCCTATATATATATATATATATATATATATATATATCTTGTTCAAATTTTCAATTGTTAATAAAATACTTTCTATTCATCCATTCAAGTTCAAATACATTTTTTAAACTTGTAGTAGATGACACTTGATGTTAATACAATTTTTATTAATATTAATTAATTAAATTAAATTAAATTAATTACAGGTTTCTGACGCCAACAAAGATTCGTCTCCATTGTTGTAGCAATGTAACTGTTAAAATAAAGACAAAAGTTGGCGTCGAAAACCTGTTTTTTAGCCAAACTAGTAAAACCGGGTGTGAGTTGTTACAACAATGCAGACAAATCATGCTCTTTTTTTCAATTCTTTTTTACACTATTAGTTCACTCTCTCCCTACATATATATATATATATATATATATATCGTGTTCAAATTTTTAATCGTTAATAAAATACTTTCTTGTCATCCATTCAAGTTCAAATACATTTTTTAAAACTTGTAGTGGATGACATTTCATGTTAATACAGTTTTTTTTCAAATATTTTAATTTATTAATTAAATTAAAAAATGAATAAAGAGTAACAAATTAAAATAATAGTCCAAGAGCATATATAGAAAGGAAAATCGATCGTTGTGTCCCTGTAGTGCGATGGATAACACGTTCGACTTCTAATCCTAAGATCGTGGGTTCGAATCCCAATTGGGATGGCCTAATTTCTGAGATTGTGATTTCTTTCTTACTGTACTATTTTATTAGAATAATTAAATTTAATTAATGAATAAATAGTAACACACAAAAAAGAAAAAAAAAATAGTCTAACACTATATAGAATGGAAAATTGCAAAGAAAATCGCTTGCTATTTTGTCCTTTAATATTGTGATTCTGTGTGTGCCATATGTTTATACATATTTATATTAATTGTAACTACTGTAAAATCCGGCGCATAACGCGCACCTATTCTTTCCAGTTAAATATTTTAATTTTTAGGTATATTTCTTTTTAACGAAGAAATCTGAAATATTAGTAAACATTCTTTTTATGCTTTGAAGTAATTTATTCGAGGTATTATCCCAGATTTTTGAAAAAATAGTATACTTCTAGAACTACAACTATTCTTGTTCATAAGGCAAGTCGTTTCTTTTAAATAAACAGTGTTTCGATGCATCTAGAAGTAAATTTTTTTTTATGCACATCGTTCTCGATATTTTTAAGGCTATCGTTTTTATACCCGGCCTATAGCGCGCATCCTTAATTTTCTATCTTATTTTTTGTGTTCAAAGGACGCGTCATACGCCGGATTTTACGGTATTTAATAAAAAGTAATTAAAATAAAAAAAAATTTTGTTTTGGCCTAAGTAGGAATTGACTTAAATTTTTTATTCATTACTTTTTTTCAACTTGCGACAAAAGTATCTCGAATCGATATTGCATCCCCGATGATTCCCACATATTTGTAGCAACCCAGCCTTTTCTTCTGTTTTTCGTTTGTTGCAATCTGAAAAAATTTTCGCATGCGTTTCGTTACACAAATTTTATTTCGAAACAAACGAATATTATTCAGGCAAATAAGCTCATTTTTAACCAGCCGGCTTATTACCTCGGATACTCTACACTGATGGAAAAAAAACCCAACTTCAAGAAAAATTATTGTAGACTAATGTTTTTGCAATACATTTGTTATAGATAACGTTTTAACTTTTATTAAAGTTTCAAGATCACAGGTTACGTAATTGTGAGAGATGAGCCATTTCCAATGTGAAATGCTGGTACTTTAAAACCGGGGAATTGTAGAATTTTAAATGCAAGCATAAATTTTCGTACAAGTACCGGATATCGTTTATGGGGTGGAATTGATGCCTGTTTCTCTTGGTGGGCAATATAGGGTTATTAATTCTGGTTGGGGGTGACGTTATCGTTGTGTTACTATGGGCCATTCGTTTCGATTGGAGAAAGATCTGGTTATCCAAAAAGGGCCGGTAAACGTTGGCTTTTTTAAAGAAAAGGGGTTTCAAAGGAATAAGAGCGGGCGTTTTCTTTTTGGAAAAAACCTTAATGATGACCCCCCGAGTGCAAAGTTTTAATCACCAGACTGAAAGTCAAGTTTGCAGTCAGGGTACGGGAATTAACGTCCAAATTTTTCCCGAAATCAAAGAAAAAAGTTTGGGGCCCGATCAAAACTCTAGGTGCAGGTTCAGGGCTAGGCCACAGAAAGGTTGTTTGCAGATGCTGATCTGGTCTTTTAATCAATATATAGCCTTTATTGTAGTTAAAAAAGTACACCCGCATCGTTAGGGGGGAAGTATTCCAGGTGCCCAAAAATTGACTTTGTGAGGAGGGGCCCCAATATTCTCCCTTTTTCGCCACGCACCTGGGACCAAGACAGAAAAAAAGCTTCGATCGAAGATCACAACACACGCCCCTCCGCCCCCTACCTTACCTGACATCACTGAAGTCGTAGATGTCAGTGATTTAGAGCTAACAGTATGAACTGGTCACTCGGGGAAAAAACCCCCCGTTATTTCTGTTGTAAATGCACTGCGATGTTCCCCCAGCTGGTAATAAAATACGGGGGGTTTTTTTTCCAGTGGTGCCTCATGCGTATTTGGGAACCATAGTTTTTTTTGAGGTAGTGATTTGGGGACCACTGCTGTCAAAAAATCACATACACAGTGGTTACTTTCCCTTTACCAAGTCTTTTCTGCAATATCGTGAAAAAAAAAAATCTCTTTTTTTAAAAAGTTGTATTATACTATTTTTCGTTCAAACTCAGTGAGCGGGCTTGCTGATCTGATGGTTTTTTCGTTTTTTAAAAAAATCATTCGGGATTAACATCAACTAAATTACGTCAAATTTCTACTATAAATAACACTCACGAACTTTATATGCATTTTTAAAAAAGCACAAATGTTTCATTTTCCTCAAAGTGGCGCAACTAGCGTCACTTTCCCATGCCCATAACGCGAAATTTGAATTAAAAGTCATGTTTCAGATGTAAAAAACACGTCTACCAAATTTCATTGACATAGCACAACTTTTTTTTTGGTGATAAAAATTTTTATTTCCATCCGTGTTTTTTAAATTAATGAAGATAAATGAAACAAGATGAAGTTATGTGATAAAAGATATGTCTAGTTTAAAGCAAACTTTTTTCAAGATATTTAAATTTTTTAAGCCTTAATAGCAAGAAAAAAATTAAAAAAGGGACCTGGGGGAAATTCATGATATGAATAAAAAAAGAAAAAAAAAAAAAGGCCACAATGCTGGAGGGTAAAGCCCCTTTTGAAATAGATCGACAAAAGGAATTTCAGTAAGCGGGAATACCATACTCCAGAGAATAAATGTTGCTGGGCAAATCATTGCAATAATGTGAGTGTGAATTATTAAAAAGATTTTTGTTCAAAAAAAAAAATTCTAGAAAATTGTATCCAAAATTTTTGGAAACGAATTTGGAAAAAGTGGAAACAAGAAGAAAACCGATTTAAAGGTTACTTTTTGAAGTGTAAGCTAGACAAGCCCCGCAGGCAAAAAAATAGAAAATTTATTTTCGGTTAAAGAGAAGTCAGTTGTAAATTTTTTGAATGAAGGAAAAATTCATAATGAATTCATTTTATGTCATAGGGATAGGAAAAAGTGAACTGGCCCGAAGAGCTGGGGATATATGAAACTGTTATAGAACTTTTTTCCCGTTTTTTTGAAGAGAGAAAATTTTGAAATTAAAAAAAAAACTACATAAAAACTAAAAGGATACTTACAAAGGTGATATTGAATTTTTTTAATTTTTAATAAAAATGAACTGGATCTCCTTGTTTTTACTTTTTAAAAAAAACAAAGTTTAAAATGAAGACCCCCCCCCTTAGAAATTAATCGAGTTACAAGAGATATCCTAATGTAGAGAAAACCCTTTTGAAAATTTTTTTAACAATACCAATATAAAATGCATCCGGTGAGGGTTTTTTTTCATTTTTTAAAGCGTGTTAAAATTTTTTTTAAGAAGAAAAGGGGCATTCAATTAAAAACCTAGCCCCCAGTGAAAAGTAACTGTAACTTTTTTTATTAGCTAAAAAAATGCAGTTATACACAGAACACAAACAAAAAAAATAGTCCCCAAAACCCGGGGGCAAATTTATCCCAGGGGACACTAGCCGGTCAATTCCCCTCTCTGAAGAAACTAGTAAGCTGCTGTCGTAAACCAGGCCTGGGCCCAGTCAATAAAATTTTGTCAACCATTGTGAATCGATGTCCCACGAATGGCCTGTTTTGGGGTCTAAAAAAATGAAAATCACCGGTGAAAGGTCTGACTT
Organism: Trichonephila inaurata madagascariensis; assembly: GCA_019973955.1. Classification (NCBI taxonomy): domain Eukaryota; kingdom Metazoa; phylum Arthropoda; class Arachnida; order Araneae; family Nephilidae; genus Trichonephila; species Trichonephila inaurata. The sequence continues at coordinate 5,445 of BMAV01011434.1, read as the reverse complement.
GTTGGTGGATATTCCAGAAAATTTTCCCCACCCGGGAAATGGAAACGAACGTCGTCTTCGCACCGCATTGGCCGGGGTGGGCGACATTATCATGTTGGGGAATAACGCCATTGGACAAAATGCCCGGGCGTTTCGATTTGATGGCTCTTCGGGGTTCTGTAAAGTGGCTTGATAACGCTGGGCATTGATGGTGATTCCCCCTTCCAGGAACTCGACAAGCAGTTGGCCCCTTTTTTTGTGGAAAATTAATGACCATACCAGACTTAATGTGCACGGCCTTTATTTATTTGGGGGGTGGTGAAGTCGCACGTTTCCACTGCTTTCCTGACGCTTTGCTTTCCGGTTCAAAAATTTTTACACTTGGGTTTTATCACCAGTGACAGTTTTGGGCAGAAAAAACCATATTCCTCCCAGGATTTAAAGTGGCAGATGACTCCCAAAAACAGAGCCATTCGAGAATTGCAACTGTTCGGTGATGGTCAGTTGGGGAAAGCCACTGCGCACAAATTTTTTGTAAATTTGGTTGATGCATTATGGTGTGAGTGGTGCCCACGCCAATACTCAGTAACCGCTGGGTCTCGTCCACGGTGATTCTGCGGTTGTCCAAGACTACAGCATTTTTTTTTGCACTCATTTTCGGTTTGATGACACGATGAGCCTGGGCCAGGTCGAGCATCATTTTCCAGTAACACGCGCCCCCTCCAAAACGCTTACGCCATTCCCACAACACTTGAAAAGACACAGACCGTAATCACCCTACACAGCCCCTTTATCCGTCGATGCATTTCATGGCCTCCCAAATTTTTCCGCCGCTAAAAAACGAATCCCCCCTCGTTGTTCCTTCTTATTCGTCTGCATGCTCAGTAGTGGACGATAACGGGGTGAACACCCTTCGGCGCGAAACCACACTGTCGTTTTGAAAAGTCAAACGTTGGGGACGCGTCAGTATCTCTACCGATAGATGGTGCCACCCCTACAGAACAAGAAGTTTTGGACGAAAAAAGATACGGTAATAATAAAATTTATAAATTTGTCCAAGAGAAAACAAAAATTAAAGTTGTGTGGTTAAAAAAATTAAGCCCCTTTTTAAATAAGGTTTTTAATTTTTTTCAGTTTAAATTTATCTTTAGCCATTGAGTTTTATTATTAGCAATACATTTTATTTTTAGAATTTAAGGTCAGCGAATCCTTTCATTGTTTTAGTTTTCGAATCTTCAGCCCATGGGCCTCAAATCTTTTTTCCGCCAGGTGCCTCTAACCACCTTTTTAATTTCCCCCGCTTTTGAAAACCCCATTTGGGTTTGGGGGCGTTGTCAACCCAAATTTAAATTTTACCCAAGCAAAATCTAAGTCAGGGTGGCCAACCTTTTTAAAAAGTGCCAAAATCCGGGTTAAAAAAAAAATATGTGAGCCACTTCCAACTTTTCCAACAAATAAAAAAGTATGAACTGTTGAAAAAAAACATGTAAATTTGGAAAATTGCTTGTTGGCTTAAATTTCCAAAATTCAATATATAATTCAGATTTCAGTTTTGTATGATTTTCTAGGTGAATAATTTTATTTGGATCTCAGGTGAGCAATAATAACCCTTTTCGTGACGGTGAGTCATATACGCACCATTTTTTAAACCCCGTTTGGGTTAAAAGGTCGTTCAATGAACTTTTCCGTGGGATGGGCAAACCTGTGGAACCAGTACGAAACAAAACCACCAGTGCATCGCCCGGCTGCTGGTACAGTTTGGGAAGGATGCATACGTAACACAACCATCTCTACAATGTATTCAGTTGATCAGTATGTCGTCGCGAAAAGGTCTTGTTGAGAAACTGAAAAAGGATCGGTTAAAGATCAGCAATTTCTTATAATTTTGAAATTCATCAAATCTAGCACTGAACAGACTGAAAAATGGACATTGAATTTTTAATCTATCATATTTGGGAGCATTGTCAACTTTGGTAGATAGATTATTGTTGTTGTCTTATCCAAGTAGTGCAGATAAATCAAATAGCACCGAAGGGTCCAAAACGGCCCTTGCAATGTCGAAGAACCTTTGGCAGATAAAGCATTCATGGGGTTTAGATCAATGTTGTGGAGTTTAAATAATATGAAATGATTGATTATGTGAATATTAACGTCGCACTGTTCAACTACACGAGGGCTTTTGGGGGAAGGACCCCTAATTTGATCCATGGTCAAGTGAAAAGTAGGACACCTGAGCTGGCACCACCCTCTCCAACTACCACACCAACAGGAGGGTGTTTGAGCTCTGGACAGATTAAACGTGCTTTTGCTCCCCTACACGGCGTGTCTTTTGTGGCTCGAACTCATGAAAACGCCAGCCATGATCCGATACCTTGACCACTAGGCTACCACGGCCACTACAATATGGAAGAAAAATTAAAAATATAATTAGAAGAAAGTTAATGTCAGAACAGTGAGGACAAGTATTGTAGCTTTTGACCATCAGGGGTGTTTACTTCCCTTTAAAAAAGTCTCATACGTAACCTGGTTGTGGTGGTTGAAATTATGTGGTTACAATTTAAGTTTTGGAATGAAGTGCTTTAACCTCTAGATGGAAGTATATTGCCTTCATTAATATGGAATGAGTTAATATATATATATATATATATATATATATATATATATATATATATATATATATATATATAAAAGAAAAAGTTTATTCACAAGAGAAGATATATGACCCAAATAGGGGAGAAAAATACAATCTTTTCTGTGTAATCTTAAATATAAATTATTTGAATGCCCCATAGTATCGGGTAATAAAAAAGCTAAATCCCAAAGTCAATCTTCATTCTTTTTAGAAAGCACTCACTGGAGTTCATTGTTATCTTTCCCGATATTATTTAGACCTCAAATTTTAAAAAACTCACGAGTACACTTTCCTTTGGAAACCCAGCTCACTTAACTTTGAAGATATTCTCTACATGATAATTTTCTATTGCAATTCAATAAATTAAGCCTATTTAAAATAAATTTTGAGAGTTCCTTCTTTTTCTGAGACAAATTCCAATAAAATTCTAAGAAATTGTTTTTTTATTATCTTCTCAAGTCTTTTATTTTTTCAATAAGTCTTCGCGTGCCACTGCTACAACCCCATCGAGACATAGGTTGGTCAACCCTGGTCTAGGTTATCATTATCCTTCTTTTTAGAACTACTGGTGCAGATAATCAAGATTTGAGCATGGCATTCATATTCATTTCTTAGTTGCACGAGTATCAAAATTAGGAAGAGCATTTAAGAAACTAATAATGTCTGGACTAAAGTAGACATACCGTTAAAAAATAATTTCTCTGTCATTAGCTTCAAATTATGAACAAACCGGGCCGCGATGTATATATCTTACATTTAAATTAATGCTAACAAAACATCAACTTACTGGCCAACAGATCACTTTAAGCATCGTAAGCTAACAATTACTAAAACACCCTTTTTGTATAAATAAACAAACCGTTTTCAGTACAGATAGTATAATTCAGGATACTTTCGTGTGTGTGTGTGATTCAGGAATACTTTTTGCAGTTTGAAATAAATTTGATCTCAGAGGAGGACACACTTCACCGACTTTTTTACAGATAGATCGAACATTTTCTGTCTTGCTTACGGTAATATATTTTCAGCAGTTTTTTCTTTTATTGTTAACTATATAAATGTGTCTTTGATTTAACTTACACACTGCTATTTAATTTTAATGTAACTTTGAAAGTACGGTATAAATTTTTTGATTGGAGAAGTCTTTCATTAACCATACATGGTATTTGTTTTTATTTATCCTTCATTTTCAACAGATTTCCGAGAGGACTTTTAATACTACTGTAAATGCCTTTAAGACTTCCTTGACACTATGAAATGCTCTCCTCGATTATTTATGTTCGGATGTCTTCATATTCCGGAAAGCAATACTTTATCCTGCGGTAGTTATTCTTGTTATTTGGTCATGATCATGACGTAGCCAGATTTCATTATAAATTAATTATAATATGTCACCTGGTGGTGACAAGCTAATATTCACCGGTAATGTATCATGCGTCACATGATTTTTTTTCTCTTTAACTAAACAAAAACAAGAATCGTGTTGACAACTCCAGCCGAAAGTTTATATGGGAACAGGTTGTTTCAAAACAAAGGTCGACGTTATCGATTCAGTTTGGTTGTCAGATTCTCTTTTCATTCCAGGGAATAATGTTTTTGGTTGAAAACGCGTTTTTCTGAGTTCTTTTTTTAAAAATTTGAATGATTTTATTGTTTAAAATAATATAATAATTATCGGCGATATTCATATAACTAACAAATATATATATTTGTGTCCAATATCATTCAAATATGAGTGAAAGGGAATATTTAAAAAGTTGTCTTCCGGATTTCAAGCCAGGACCTTTGGATCATTACAGAAAAAAAGCCAAATTTAATTGGAAAGATATGAAATTGTTATTAGAAGGAGAAGAAATGTTAAAATTACAGGTTAGAATTATTTTTGATAATTTATTTCAGTTCTTAACGTTAATATCTAAACACTTTGATTTATGATTATAATACATTTAGACTTTTAATCAAAACTTTTGATATTTAATCGTATTAGTATTATAATGAATTTAAGTTTTACAGCTTTTGTATCTGAAGTATTGCTTAGATATATAAGAATTGGTTGTTTAATTATTGCATTTTAAAATAGCAATATTGTATTACATTTCATCAAACTCATGTAATAAATAAGTCTGAATATTTGATATTTTTCTTTTGAATAAAGTTTTCTAAGGATTTATTTACATGCTTAATAACACTAAATTGGACTCATTTATAGTAAACAAATAGTTGCATGATTGCATAATTTTTACTGTCTTTCATATTACAATTTTTTACTATGTTGATGCATTTGAGGAAATTTGGACTTACTGTAATATTTTTTTTTTCGAAAACTGAATTTTTAAAGTCAAGTTTGCTGTAATTTATTACTTTGCTAATTATGTACTTATATAAGAATTTTTTATTAATTATAAATTTTAGTTGAAGATATGGAACGCATTTGAAAAAGATCCATTATTTCAACGATCTCCGTCGGAAGAATTGACATCCCAGCAACATCGCCACTTGTGCTTTCAACGAATGAAACGTCTAATGGAATATGAATTCTTTACTTATGATGAATTTTTAGCTAATCCTCTTTTGGCACAAGGTTTGCTTATATGTATAGGTTTCTATGATTGGTCCCTTTGTACAAAAAGATCTGTGTCTTATGAAGTAAGTATATGTATAACTCAAATAAAAAAGCTTTACTTTTTGCAAAACTTCCTTAGACAATGAGTTCTTTCTATTTTTTTATTCTAGAGTTCTAATTTGTGTATTTTTTCAAAAACAAGTTAAAAGTAGTTTATCTTAGATTTGGATATTTTACACAAAAGTTTTAGAGAAATTATTAAAATTTTTTT
>BMAV01011433.1:0-16365 GCA_019973955.1 Trichonephila inaurata madagascariensis | reverse complement strand
GGGGGGGTTGTTTCCCCTCCTCGCCCTGGGCACTGTGTCCTTTTTTGGGTTCATCTGTCTCGTGTTGGGGATCACAGTCTCTGTCCCTCTTGTGCACTGGCTGCCTATGCTTGCTGTGCAGGTGGACACGCAGGCCTTTCCTTGATCGGCAGATCAGCCCACAGACATTGCAAGTCCTCCTGTATGGGGGGCTTGCCTGCAGGGCTTCACTATCTTCCCGCCTGGAGGTACTGACGTCGGAGACTCCTACGTCGTGGACCTGTACCAGGTGGGTGTCGAGGTCGGCCTGGCAAGGGAACCCCTTCTCGCAAAACGAGCATCTTATGGCTGGGTCGTCCTTGCCTTGTCGCACCGTTGTCAGCATTGATCTCGCTGGGAGGGATCCACTATGTCTTCAGCAAGCACCTCGATGACTGAGGTGTGTTGTGGTCCCTCATTCCTCTTGCTGATGGAATCATTGTGAGCTAGTTTGATGTGCTCGGCCAGCGATATCCCAAGCAGCAGCTCTCGTGCACAGTATTGGCACCATTTGCCTCTGACCGGTCCCTCCGAATTATAGCACCCGGCCAGGGTCTTTGGGACAGCAGTTTCTACAGACTTCAGGGGCGGCGTCGCAGGTCTTGATTGGTCCCGTGTGTGAGATTCGTAAGCGAAAGTCATCTCGTCCTCCACATCATGGACACTCTCGGCATGGTCTCGGGGGCCCAAATGGGAGGCGAACCTCTTCCCGCAGAACTCACACGCAATCTTCTTTGACTGCGCCCCTTTCTGCGACTCTGTGATCCCCTTCGCCTTGTTTGTTGTGGCGGGGGGATTTTCGTTCCCCTGCGCCTTTCTTGTTGCGTCCATCTTCGTTTTGGTGGGGGGCTCTTTGTTCCCCTGTTTCTTTCGGTCTTGTATTGCTTTATTTGGAGGGTTGGGCTGCTCCCCTTTCCTGGTCTTTCTACCTCTTCTATGACGACTCTTGCCACGGGGTTTTTGGCTCTGGAAATCGTCCCTGTCTGACTGGTCGGGCACATCCAGGGCCTTTTCCTCCGTGTCCCCCACGTCCTTGAGGAGGCCTTCCAGCTTTCGTTCCTCCTCTCTGTGGGCGTCGAACTTAGATTTGGTATAGAACCTAAGTTCGCAACTCGGGCACTTGAAGAGGTTTCTCTTCACCCGTGCTGCGTAATTCATCGGAAAGGGGGGCGAGACGGGTGGGCCCGTCACCTTCCACTCGCTCTGGAGTTCTAGCAACTCAGGCGGTGGCACCTCTGTTTTGTTGTTTTGTTGGGTTTGTCCTTTAGGGTACTTAGGAGGGCTCGCCTCCGGCAGCGTTTCGGGCTGCGAACCCAGCAGCATGTCGAGTATCGACTCCTCTACCAATGGTTGAGGTGTAGAGGAGTCAGTCCCAGTCGGCGGTGCAGGGGCTGTCTCACTGCATGTCACTGGGGGCGCCGGTATCTCAGTCTTTTCAGCTGCCTTCCCCGGTGAAAAAATCGCGCCGAGTTGGGACGCAAGGTCGTCCAGCGTGACTGGGGCTGGGTTCTCCCCCGTTTCAACTTTTTTTACTACGTCTTCGTTTGCAGGCTTCTCCTGTGGCTCCATTTCCGCCGGGGACACACTATCCGGGCTAGACGAGGAGTCAAACTCCGCCGGGAACAGCTCGCGGAACTTGTCATGCAGCGCAGTGTTGCCACTGCTGCTGCCATTATTGACTGGCGTTTCCGCAGCGTTCACCAGCTTAGCCAAGGCTCCAAGGGCCCTAGTCCGCGTCCTCGACGGCGTATGGCTCATCATATGCCGGCGCAAGTCCTCAGGTGTTTGCGTTTGCAGGTCGCAAATCGCACAAATGTTTATCCGGACCATTGCCCGGATGTTCCTGTACATTCCCCTCGTCCTGGACGCTACAGGGGAAGGGGAGGTCGCACAGTTCTTGATTTTGTCCATGATTGGGAATATACGAAAAAAAAAAGGAAAGTCAACTTCTTGCTTGTTGCGGTTTTCACGCACTAGACTACCATAGGCCCGGTGAGACCTCGCGACAAGTACTCGTTCATGTACTCAATTAATTAATTATATCTACACAAGATCGCATGGGACGCATGGTACGGGTCGCATGCTGCCTCAGGTAGGCCGAAAACCCTCTCCCGGCCGGCGAAACGTGGTTTGGGCACTTTACACAAGTGTTTGACCACAACGTCCGTCCCAGCACACCCGGGGAGGGGGGGGGAACTGCGGGGCAACCCGCCGTCTGAGGCAGGCTCGCTACCCACCTGTCCTCATGCATTAAGTGGTGACCCGGATACCAAGATGGCTGTGTGCATGAACTGGCAAAGGCGGTTAAAGAAATAAGATCCAGGTGGCGCTGAGGACGCCGGTAGGCAGGAGGGGGAGGTCAGATGAAAGAGCCGGGACGAACCCGGCTCAAACAGCCTAACCTCATTCCAATCGGACCGAAAGAACCGGAGATATGCAACATTTAAATTCACGTAGGGGGGGACGGACTTTCCTCCCCACGCAGGGCCCCCTATGGGTCATAGGGGCGAATTATATGTCACAATATCCGCAGCACCTCCAGTCACTCCTATCCACCGAGTCTCGAGCTCCTGGTGCCAATAGCAGATGAGATATTTAAAAATTAAACTATTTCAAAAAATTTTAAAAATTTTAAAACCGTTAAATGGGGGGGAAGGACTATGGCTATTGGCATGGAAATTTAGTGGGAGGTAGGCGAGGTAAGGAAGAATCGGATAGGCCAGGCTCGAAGGGCTCGTGAGGTCCGTGGGCCGATCTAATGGCAAATTTGTCCTCCCCCGCGAGGGGCAGGGCGTGGGAAACTCGGTCCAACTCGCATCTGCTGCGTCAGGCATGAGTTTCCACTAAGAATGGACCTCACACACCCAGTTGCAATATACATGTTATTGCAATGGGGACACTATATTTTAGTGTATAAGCCCTCCCCTGAACCAGCTACACGCACAAATGTGGTATGGGCATGTAGGGGGGGGGAAGCCGAGTCTAGCGACCCCCCCCATATCCAAATCCTCCCATATCCGCCGGAGCTATTGCAGATTTAAATTATTTCAAAAAGTTTAAAAAAGTTTAAAAACGTTAAAATTGGGGGAAAGAACGAGTCCCACCAACTTGAAAATTGAGAGGAATAACGAGGACGGGCTGGCGGATCGAATGAGCCAGATCTTGGAGGCCTGCGAGGTTCGGGTGCCGAGATATAGGCAAAAGAGCTCTATCTCGGGGGGGAAAGCACTTAGGGGGAAAAATCAAAATACCTCCTCCTCGTTTCGGTAAATAATGATATTCCCCCAATATTGGCCTCCTAGCTTAAATATTTCGAGATTCGAAATTTTTCTCGGAGGGACCAATATTTTAGTGTCTAAGCCCACCCCTGTTCCACCCACATGCACGGAGATGACAAAGGAGGAAAGGGGACGAGACAATCAATCGACCCCCAACTGTTCAGATCCGACCAATCCCCCCGTTAAAGTTTTAAAAAAAATTTTAAAAAAATTTAAAAAAATTTTAAAAAAAGTGTTAAAAGGGGGGGACAGCTCTATGGGTATGAAAATAGGGGTACATCGTCGTTTGGGCGAACCGATGGGCCAAGTTCGAAGGGCCCGGGGGATCGGTGTCGAGATATAAGGGGAAAAAGCCATAACTGGGGGAAAGACTTGGGGGGACGTAAAACCCCCCCCATTCAGGAAAAAAGATTTCAATTTTGGGCCCTTTAGCTCAATATTTCACGAGTCGAGTTTCATTTCGAGGGCCAATATTTTAGTGTTGCCCCCCGCCCACAATGAAAAGGGGTTAGATGTGGGGAATCCCATCGATCGACACCCGAGTCACCCAGATCGCACCATAATTTCGAGATATCCCCAAATTTTAAATTACTGTGCAGTTTATTAAACCATATTTTTTGGGTATACTTTATTAATTTCATCGGGACTAAAGGCCAGATCAAACAAAAGGGGAGTCGGTAAAGGTAAAGGTGTTGTTGTACACTATTATCAGTGGAAACTTCACCGGTTCAGACCAAAAATTTTTTCTAAGCCCAAACCACGTGCCCCCCGTATTTTTTAAAATTTGGGGGAACCTTAATTTGTTAATTAAAAAAACAGCCAGCGCATTTTCACCCCAGAGCATGACGCACACACCGCGCCCACATCCCATCCAATATGGCGGAAGCAATCTGAGGGGTAGGCTTGTCCCCCACGGGGCGTGATGGAAGTTTTTAATCACTTTCCATCGCCCAATCCCTATGGCATCAGACAATTTTAATAAGCATTGCCCCAGCCCAACACCAATTTGTGGCATCCCATTTTTTATTTATCAACGGAATCCCAAAAAATATAAGAAAGGTTTCATACGGGACCGATGCAGGGGGAGCAGGGAAATACGAGCTCAGAGAAATAGCAAAAAATCACACTACGGGCCCCGTTAATTAGGTCCGGAAAATTGCTAGGGATGCCGGGGATGCTGTCTCGATTAGAAAAAATTACTTTTTCAGCTTTAGCTGAATCGAGACCGTTCAGTGGCTAGAAAAAAAACGCATCATGTCCCGAGGATAGCCTAAGCCCATCAAGCCAAACACAAGTTATAATGACATTCCCCGATGATTAATTGTACCTGGCCCCACCCCAAAAGGCCCTAGCAACAATCAATCAGACATCAGGAATCATAGTCGTATTTATCTACATATGGGGGTATTCCTTTTTTCCAAAACGATACAAACCCTTACTGGAAAAAAGCGTAGCTAGATGCGACAATCTAGCTCCATCGCTTAATGAATACATTGAAATTTAAAAAAAATAACCACGCGGTATTCATTTTTTTGACCCCTATGTTCCAAACTATTGAATATTATAAGCACAATATACATTTGAAAAGACAATAATGACACAAAACCTAGTATCCGCCCCAACCTAAAAAAAAAACAACTACACTGAACTGGGTTAAGGCCGCTACATCTGATAAAAAATAAAATGGGATCCCCTACGCAAAAATATATTTAAAAAGAAAAAACGTTACTGGGAGGGAACGGATAAGCATTTAAACACATACATAAGCGCGCGCGTAATAACGTAGGAGTCTTTAGAAAGTGGGGCTTAAAGCCCACTAGCAATTTACTCGAAAACACAATTAGAGTTTATATACAAATAGGGAATAAAAAGGGGAAAATTATTATATATATAAAAACAAACGGCACCCGGGTCACCGGATTACAATTACATTTTTCACAACATTATAAAGTAATGAAAATATCATGCAGACTCACGGAAATTGGCAATTACCCACAATTAGGTGGCAAATCGCGGGGGGAAAAAATCACAACAATCCTAGGTGGGTGCACACCTTTTAAAATAAACACAGACCTGGGGGGTTTCCCCGCCGTTTAAAACAACGGATTTGATCAAAACACTTGGAAAACACAACACAGAAGATGCGATGACACAAAGATGCGATGACACAGCAGAATCTTCGTGCTGAAAAATAAAACGTAAACAAACCCGGGTGAGCAGCCGGCAGGAACGGAATCCGAGATGGAGGAGCTACCGTAAACCCAGGATCCGGATGTACGGATTTCTCCGATCCCGGTGTCCTGGCTAAGCGGTTTGATGAGGTAGATTAAAAATTGCCGTCACAAAGAAACGAAGCTCATGCTCGTTCTCCGACCAAAGATAGTAATTGTCATTCGATGATTTATTAGTGAAAAAATTTTAAATAAAATCAATTTATCGTTTACGATCGAAGGTTGGAACTAACAGACCCAAGTCAGATAATTCTGGGGTAGTGCTGCAGCAGGTCAACTCAACCGCTATTGAATAATTAACAAATTTTAATTTAATTAAGAACTGAGATAACTGGGGACCCAGTCATCTCGCGCGGGTAAAACAATATTAAAAATGAACAATCACTACACTTTGATCTTAGCCTATAGGCCGAGAAGCGATAACCTGCAGTTGTTAGGCGTTTCAAAACATGCAAAAATAACTAAAAACATGGGGAAAACGCAGACTTCCAAAAAAATACCTCCAGTTCTCCCAAATTTGCCGAAATTCCCAAACCGAGGGCAGAGACAAGTTATGTAATTCCGGAAAGATCGCGTAGAGTACATAAAGAATAGAAAATTTTAAGTCCCAGTCTGGGGGTCAAAATACCACTGGGTATAAAGAAAAGGGAGGATATTTATTTTTTTTTATAAATCATCCTTTAAGTCATATTGAATTTTTTGTTTAGATTTAAAGATAAACTGATGCACTAATTATTTGAAGTTAAAATATTTTTTTTCTTAATTAGAAATTTGGGGTTGTTTAAGTTTTATTTTTTTAATCTATAAATCCTCATCTTAAAAAATTATACTAATAACACATCCTACAACTCCACGCATTTTTAGAATGCCTCGTTTGTTAAGTACCCAACTGTTCAACAAAAAAAAATAAAATATTTTCTTTGCAAGTAAATGTTCCCACAACTGTTATCAACCTTTAAAGGGCCCGGGGAATAAGACACCCTCTAACGTTTTAATACATAAATTTTATCCGAAAATATTCTAAATGAGAATTATAAAAATCATCAATAAAAATTGGAAATATTGGTCTGCGACCTGAAAAGAAATAAATGTCAAGTTTTTTTATTCCTGACACAAAACTGCAGAGCGAAACATTCCCCCCCTTTTTGGACGTCCCCAAAAAGCTGTCTGGTCCTTCGAGATGTCCTTGCTCTAACAACAGAGAAGAGAAAGGTAGGGAGATGCCTCAATTTAGGGTTTCCTCAATACGGTGTGTTTCAATGTTAGGGGGAAATTTTCCCTGCTGTGCCCCCCCACGGTCAACCTTCACTCGCAAACCCCCCAAAGACTCCGATTCATTCACCTTTAAACTCGTCTCAACCAAAATTCGGGTTTGTAATTTCCGCTCTACGCCCCCCCAACGAAAACCGGTTCAATCTGCCATCATTCTGACTTGCGCGGATTCGGGAGGTCAGATTTTCTTCCTCAACACCAACCGCCGGGGGCTATTTTTTAAAAAAAAAGCTAACTCAAACAAAAATTTATTTTTTTTTGTTATTATTAGATTTTTCACATAAAGTTTCTATTAAAAAACTGATTTCAAATGTTTGAGATAATAATTTCCCTTTTGGTTAGCAAAAGAGTCTGTTTTATGCCAATAGATGACGCTTATATTTTTGGCTTTTTCATTATGTAAACAACTCTAGTTCTTTTCCCCGAGTGTGTAGGCTGTATTTTTTTCCCTGTAAACTTCAAAAAAAAAAATATTGCATGTATTTTTTTATTCAATTTTTTTTTGCCTTTTTCTTCCCCTTTTTAATACTTTAAAGAAAAATTTTATGTTTATTTCTTTTTGGGGGAAAAGAATATTCCGAAGGATGTTTTGAAATATTCAGAGATCGTTTTGAAAAGAATTTATTTAATTTTGGGGAGAGAAGAAAAATTAATATTTAAAAGAATTAAAATAAAATAAAACACCGATATTGTCGATAATTTTAATTTTCTAAAAAGAGAGAGATATTCCATTTTATTACAAATTAGATTCAAATTTTGTATTTTGAAAACACAAAAAAATGAAAAATGGAGAAAAAATTTTTAATTCATTCATTCATGAAACCATTTTAGAACATAAAATTTTGTTATATGCTCAAAAAGCTGTAGCTTTAAACATTTGAAAGTTTTTTAAAACATTAGATATTATTTGTAAAAGAAATTTGCTTTAAATAATATATAGTTACAATGATACTTTTTACCCCTTTTCAGACTAAAAATACACTTATACTAAAGGCAAAAATAAAAAAAAAAAAAATTAATAAAACGAAATTTTTTTTTTCAATTTGAAAATAAATGAATAAGGATACAGTTGTGAAATTAATACTTGAAACGTGAATCGTCTTAAGACATTAAAACAGCATCCATATTCGTCACAACGATGGAAAATGATTGACCCGTGGGGGTGGGGAAAGGGAAAAACTCGTTCATTCAGAATCGCTAAGACCCTTTGAATCGTTTTAAAGATTTTTTGTTAAATTAATTTTTCCATAAAAGAATGAAATTAAAGTCCCTTTCAGTAAAGAGTTTTTTGGTGAAACCTCTGTTTTCACCATAATGAAGGTACAAGTTCAAACCCCTTTCTTCCAACCCAAAAGGGAGGACGTTTCAGCCCTCGACGGGTGAACGGTGCATCCCGCCCCTAACGGCGGGGGCTTTAATTACTGGGCTAGCACCAGTGACAAGGCCAGCCACGATCCGATATTGACCACGGGATTTTTTTTGGGGAAAAAAACCGCCCCCTTTTCAAACGTATTTTTATTTAGTAAAAAAAAAACTACAAAACATCTTTAATTTTTTCGGGGGGTATACTTTTTATTAAAAAGTTTAAGGTTTTCTATTCAAATTTAATTTTTATCTTTCTGTTTCTTAGCATTATACCTCATGGACCAAAAAAAAAAAAAAAAACGACCAAGAGGGGTTGTCAAAATGAAACAAATATTACATACCCAATGAACTTTGATATAAGTAAATGATTAGAAAAATCAAAGGAAAAGGGTCATTTATTCAGGAAAAGGCAAAAAGAACCCCCGACCGGGCATCAATTTCTGGATGTCTCGAGACTTTTTGTCCCCATTTGCTATTACCACCTCTAGTTCGTTCAACTGGGATGCCCGCCGTCCCAGATAGGCTCGATTGGAAAAAGGAAAAGGGGGGTAAAGTGCGGAAAAGAATTTTTGGGAACTCCCGTGGGGGCCCGAGTTCAAAAAAATGGCTCCTGGCACCCGTTGGGGAGTGGCAAAAAGGGTTCGCAGGGCTGTCGGTGCCACGGACCCCGCGGTGACCGTGATTGAAAGGGCCCTGGCACCCCTACCAGTGAGAGGGCGGTGTGTCGCGTGAGGCAAAGGGGTTCACCACGGGGGCCCACACACGAGCGTCATCCCCCGCCGGGTTTAATCTGGATTCGTCGCTACACACGCCTTGGTCCCATTCCGCTGAAATAAAGGTTTCCCGTGAGCGGCACCACTCCAAAAGGAGGCGTCGAGGGGGGCCAAGGGGGCCATCCCAAAGCCTTCAGCCGGCCGCCTCGGGGTTCGAAAACCGGGGGCTCCCAGCGGGTTCCCCGGGGCCTGGGCCCCCGCGAGCATTTCTTGCGCTTTGGGGGTCTCGACGGCGTCCTTGGCCCGGTTTTGTGTAAGGCATCTTTGCAGCGGCCTCGTCGACCCCCGGTCCCCCCCTTCCATCATGCCGACGATTCGCCCCCCGCTCAAATTGTCTTCTGGCGGCGCCCCGGTCTTCCTTTGTCGACGTTTCAGCACACCCGAACGAGCTTGGGTTACCTGTTCTAAACCCACCCCGGCTAAGAGCGAATGCGCAATTTTTCTTCCCCGAGTACCTTCTGCCAGGTTTCGTTACGAGCCCGAAATTATTTCGGGTCGTTTAATTTTTTTTGTCCACGAGTGTCCCCAACCATTCTCATCAATAGCTGCATCTGAAACCCAAAAATTATCATTGAAAAGCCTATTGGGAAGAAGCAACCCGCCCCGACTTTTCCCCAACGAATTAGCCAAACTTTAAAATAAGAAAACAATTTCGTAATTAAGAATCACGTTTTTTATACATGTACATTGTATCTGAAAAAAAAATTAATACGTGCGTAGGGAAGACCGAGTTCAAGGCGTTATACCGCTTTCGGACTTGAAAAGTATTTTTAAACTTTACGGGAAAATGATCATATAACTGAAAGTGCATCTTATTTCAGATATGTGGGATCAAAATAAAACCATTTTTACCAACCTTTATATTCAATACGAGCCTCTTCCAAAATTTTTTGCAACATTTTCCCTCCACTTAATTTTAAACTGCACCCAAAACGTTTTTATAATTAGAAATCAGGGCCCAAAATTCAGTAATAAAGGTGTTCTCATTTTTTGGGTAAATAAAAATACATGGGTTTAACACCCCCAAAAAAATTTTTTTTGCAAACAAATTGCACATAAACGTTTATCAATTCCCTATTAAAGGGATAAATTTTTTTTCCCCCTTTCTTTTTTTTTTTGGGGGGTTCAGGGTTTGAGCCCCCGAAACACTCCAAAATTCCTTTAAAAATTGCTTCAAAACCAAACGTTATTTAAATTTTCCCTTTAAATCAAAATTTTTACTTGGGGAATAAAAATCTGGTGCGGATTTTGGTATTTTCGAATGCGGCGTAATTCGGCTATTTTTGAATTTCTCCCCAGGAAAAACCCACCCCTTTTCCCCCTTCATTTTTATTGACCCTTTTTTCTTGTCGGCTCCATTTATATCTTCCTTCCCTGTTTCGAAATCCCCCCCGCTTCTTGTCTTGGTCAGACAGGTTTAAAAAGAGGAACCACAACTACGAGACGGACACCCCTCGACGGCGCTCCCTCCTTTCGCAACACGATCACAACTTCCCGTCACTGCTTTCTCAAAGGATGTTCGCTCTGTGCGGTTGTTGGTCGAGGACCTCCGGAACGCTTCCATAGCTCCTGGAGGACAGTCTGGGTGGCCACGACACTTACACATCCCTTCCGTGCAGAGAGGAAGTCTCCGGCGCAACTCCGATCTGGGGCCTTTCACGTGCGCGCGAAAAAGGAAACAAGAGGACATGAAACAAAGAAAGGACAAACAAGCGGTATTGACCAAAATGTTTGTCCTGTTCCCAAAAATCTTCGGGGGAGTTTCCTTTTACACACAAACGTTCGCACCATTTTTTTATTTAAACCCTGGAAGGATTACCATGCGTCACTTTCAAGCGGGTACGGGAGGAAACATAAACGTACGAGATCTGTTCTTATCAGCTTGGGGGGATAAAATTGTTTTTAAAATTTTGGGGCACGTTTCTTCAACTATTTCGAGATTGGAAGGGGCCTTGGGGTATTTAGGTGTGGTGAGTCTATTTTTTTGGCGGGCCGAGCTGGCAAGCAGTGCAAAGCCCCGATCCCGTAGCCATGACAGGGTGAACCCTAGATCGATAGCCTTTCCCCAAAAATTGGTTCAACATCAGAGGCACCCTATGGATGCCATATCAGACATTAAGCTGATAAGAACAGATACTACACTTTGATCTTAGCCTATAGGCCGAGAAGCGATAACCTGCAGTTGTTAGGCGTTTCAAAACATGCAAAAAATAACGTACATAACATGAGGAAATCGCAGACTTCACAAAGGGAATCCCTTTCGCAGTTCTCCACTTCGAACCCTTTAATTTTCCAAAAACCGAGGGACTAGCAGACAAGAATTATGTAATTCCGGAAAGATCGCGTAGAGTACATAAAGAATATGTAAAATTTTAAGTCCCAGCCCCGATAAAAAAATACCACTGGATATAAAGAAAGGTAGGATATTTTTTTTTTTGTAAAAAATTCACCCTTTTGAAGTCACTATTGAATTTATGTTTAGATTTAAAGATAAACTGATGCACTAATTATTTGCAAGTTAAAATATTTTATTCTTAATTAGAAATTGGTGTTGTTTAAGTTTATTATTTTTTTTAATCTATCAAGTCCTCATTTTTAAAAAGTTATACTAATAAAACACCCTTTACAACTCCACGCTTTTTTGTAGTAATGCCTCGTTATTTTTAAAGCCCCCAACTGTTCAAAAAATAAAAAAATTTTTTTTCTTTAGCAAGTAAATTTTCCCTTTACAACTGTTATCAACCTTTCAAATTGCTATTTCGGGATATTAAGAAAAACCCTTTTTCCCTAACGTTTTAATACTTTAACTTTCATCCGAAAATATTCTAAATGAAAAATTATAAAAAAATAAAAAAAAATGGGAAATATTTCGGGGGACCTAAAAAAGAAAAAAAATTGTAAGTTTTATTTTCCCTGACACAGACACTGCGAGAGCGAAACATTCCCTCCTTTCGGGGACGCCCCTAAAAACGCGGGGTTCGGTCCTTCGAGATGTCCCCTAACAGACAGAGAAGAGAAAGGTAGGGAGATGCCTCGAATTCATCGTGTTGCCTCAATACGAGTGTGTTTTAAATTGTTGGGGGAATTTTCCCGGGAAACCCTCCACGGTCACCTTCAGGGCTGGGGCTCCCAAAACACCAAACGACTCCGATTCATTACCTTAAAACCCGTTTTTCCCAACCAAGTTTCGGCTTCGAAATTTCCCCCCCTCAAATACCCCCCGCCCCCCAAACGAAAAACCGGTTCAATCTGCCATCCCCCCATTTTTGGCGACCCCGGCAGGTCAGTTTTTCTTCCTCAACCCAACCCCCGGGGGAGTTTTATTTCGGAAAAAAGCTAACCCCAAAAAACAAATTTATTTTTTTTATGTTATTAATTGGGTTTTTTTCCACAAAAAAGTTTCTATTAAAGAAACTGATTTAAAAATGTTTGAAAAATAAACTTCTTTAGGGTTAGCTTTGAGTCTTTTTTTAAACCCAATAGATGACGCTTTTTTTTTTGGGATTTTTTCATTATGTAAACCAACTCTAGTTCTTGCCCCCGGGAGTGTGTAGGTGTTTTTATCCCTCAAATCTTTTGAAACAAAAATAAAAAAATTGCATGTATTATTTTTTTTTCCCAATTTTTTTAGAACCTTATTCTTCCCCTTTTTAATATTTTTTAAAAGCAAAATGTGTATGTTTATTTCTTTTGGGGGAAAAAATTTAAAAATTTGTTTTTAAAAAAACCCAAAAAATTTTTTTTTTTAAAAAGGGAAAAAAAAAAAAAAATTTTAAAAAAAAAAAAAAAAACCCCATAATTTTAAAAATTTTTTTTTTAAAAAAAAAAATTTTTTTAAAAAAGTTAAAAAAGGAAAAAAACCAAAAAAAAAAAAAAAATTTTTTTTTTTTAAAAAATTTTTTAAAAAAAAAAAATTTTTTTTTTTAAAAACCTTTTTAAAACCAAAAAAAAATTTTTTAAAAAATTTAAAAAATTAAAAAAAAAATTTTTCAAAAAATTTTTTTTTTTTTTTAAAAAAATTTAAAAAAAAAAAAAAAAAAAAAAAAAATTTTTTTTTTTTTTTTTTTTAAAAAAAAAATAATTTGGGGAAAAAAAATTTTTTTTTAAAAAAAAAAAACCCCTTTCTTTCCCCCCAAAAAAAAAACCCTTTTTAAAAAAAGGGGAAAAAAATTTTTCTTTCCCCCAAGGAATTTAAAAGTTTTTTTAAAAAAAATTTTTTTTTTTGAAGAAAAAACCCCAAAAACCCCCTTTTTTAAAAAAAAAAAGGGGAAAAAAATTTTTAAAAAGGGGGGAAAAAATTTTTT
Source organism: Trichonephila inaurata madagascariensis (assembly GCA_019973955.1). Lineage (NCBI taxonomy): Eukaryota > Metazoa > Arthropoda > Arachnida > Araneae > Nephilidae > Trichonephila > Trichonephila inaurata. Next base: position 3,124 of record BMAV01011433.1, on the reverse strand, counting down.
CCCCCCCCCAAAAAAAAAAAAATTTTAACCTTTTTTTAATTTTTTAAAAAAAAAAGGGGGCCCCCCAAAAAAACCCCAAAAAAAAAAAATTTTTTTTTTTTTTTCCCCCCGGGGGGTTTTTCCCCAATTTCACCAAAAAATTTGGGAAAAACCCTTTTTAAATTTTTGGGGGGGTTTTTTTAAAAATTTTTTTTTTCCCCAAAAATTTTTTTTTTTTTCTTTAAATTTAATTCCCCCCAAAAAAAAAAAAAACCCCCCGGGAATTCCCGGGCCCCCCCCCCACTTTTTTTTTGGAAAAAAAAAACCCCCAAAAAAAAATTTTTTTAAAAAAAAAAAAAAAACCCCCAAAAAAGGGGGGTTTTTTTTTTTTTTGGGTTTTTTTTTTTAAATTTTTTTTAATTTTTTTTTGGGGCCCCCCCCAAAAAAAAAAAAAAATGATATTTTATGTTAAATTAATTTCTTTCCAGTGAGTGAGTGAATGAATATTAACGTCGCAATGTTCAGCTACACGAGGACTTTTGGTGACGAACCTCGTCGTTTTCAACCACGGTCAAGTGACGAGGATGACACCCGAGTTGGCACCCTCACTTCCACACCAACGGGAGGACGTTTCAGCTCTCGACAGATTGAACGTGCATCGCCGCCCTACACGGCGGGTCTTTAGTATTACTGGGCTAGCACCAGTGACAAGGCCAGCCACGATCCGATAGCTTGACCACGTGATTTTTTTTTGGAGAAAATCCGAACCCCCCCCTTTTCAAACGTATTTTGCATTCAGTAAAACTCACAAAACATCTTTAATTTTATCGGGGGATATACTTCTTTATTAAAATGTTTAAGGTGTTTCTATTCAAATTTAATTTTTTATCTTTCTGTTTCTTAGCATTATACGCTCATGGACCAAAAAAAAAAAAAAAATAGCGCACCAAGAGGGATTCGTCAAAATGAAACTAAATATTACATACCTAATGACTACTTTGATATAAGTAAATGATTAGAAAAATCAAAGGAAAAGGATCATTTATATCAGAGAAAAAGGCAAAAGAACGCACGACCGGGCATACAAGTTCGGTGTGATGTCTCGAGACATTTCGTCCCCCATTTGCTATTACATCACCTCTAGTTCGTTCTAATCGTGGGATGCCCGCCGTCCCAGATAGGCTCGATTGGAGAGAAAGGGTGGTAACAGTGCGGAGACAGTCTTGTGACACTCGCCGTGTGAGGCCGAGCATTGTCTTGTCGAAAAATGGCTCCTGGCAGCCGTTGCGTGAGTGGCAACACATGTGTCTGAGGGTGTCGGTGCCACGGATCAATACTAGCGGTGACCGTGATTGAAGGCCGTGGCACCCCATACCAGCTGAGAGGCGGTGTCGCTGTGAGGCAAGGCGTTCACCACGGGACCCCACACACGAGCGTCATCCCTGCCGAGAGATTAATCGGGATTCGTCGCTACACACGCCTTGGTCCCATTCCGCTGAAGTAAGGTTTTCGTGAGCGGCACCACTCCCAACGGAGGCGTCGAGGGGGACCCAAAAGGGCACCCATCCCAAAAGTCCTTCAGCCCGCCTCGTAGGGTTTCGAGAAGACCGGGGCCCTTAGCGAAGGTGCTAGCCTGCCGCACGCGAGCATTTCTTGCGCTGTGGCGGTTTTCGACGGCGCCCTTTGGCCCGGTCTTCGTGTAAAGGACATTTCCGAGCGGCCTCTTTCGACCCGACGACCAGCTTCCATCATGCCGACGATTCGCCCCCTGCTCATATTGTCTTCTGGAACGGCTTGTTCACCTCGGCTCTTCCTTTGTCGACGATTCAGCACACCCGAACGAGCTTCGGTTACCTGTTCTAAACTCCACTCCCGGCTATACGTAATGCGCAATCTCTCCCCGACGTGTACCTTCATGCCAAGTTTCGTTACGAGCCCGCAATTATTTCTGGGTGCGCTAATTTTTTTTTGGTCCACGAGTGTACCTAAACATTCTCATCAATACCTGCATCTGCAACGCAATTCAATTCAATCATTGCAAAGCCTATTGCGAGACGAAGCTAACCGACCCGACATTTCCGCAACGAATTGATGCCAAACTTTAAAATAAGAAAACAATTTCGTAATTAAAGAATCACGATTTTATACATGTACATCTGTATCTGGAGAAAAATTAATACGTGCTGTACGGAAGACCGAGTTCAAGGCGTTATACCGCTTTCGGACTTGAAAGAGTACTTTTGAAACATTACTGGAAAATGATCATATAACTGCAAGTGCATCTTATTTCAGATATGCTGGGATCAAAATAAAACCACTTTTAGCCAACCAAGTTTATATTCAATACGAGCCTCTTCGCAAAATTTCTTGCAACATATTCCTCCACTGACATTTTACAAACTGCAACTAAAAACAATGTTTTATATAATTAGAAGTCAGGCCTAAGAATTCAGTAATAAAGGTGTCTCTCATTTTTCGATAAATAAAGTACATGGGTTGTAACACCCTGAAAATATTTTAGTTAGCAAACAAATTGCACATAAACGTTTATACAATTCCCTATTGAAAGGGCGAGTCAAATTCTTCCTTCTTCTTTCTCTCTTTTTTGGGTCCCTGTTTTATGTCCGAAACGACTCGCAATTCGAACAGTTAAAAAAGTTGCATAAATCAAAACCAAACGTTGAAGTTTCATATAACGTTGTAAAATGCAAAAGGTTTATCTTGGCTGTACAACTTTAAAGAGGAATAAAAAATCTAGGAGTGCGGACCTTGGATACTTTCGAATGCGACAGTGAATTACAGGACTGGTTTTTGAATCTGTCGTCCCCACTGCGAAAACAGCTGCAGTCCTCTCTCCGTCAAAATCTTTGCCTCGCAGACCGCATTTGTCTTGTATTTCAGATGCTCCATTTATATCTTCCTTCCGTTTCTAAACGTTTTGTTTTTTGGTCAGCAGGTTTTTTAAAAAGGAACCCGCAATGGCGGCACACTCGAAAATTTCCCTTCCTCCCGGAACCCCCACGATCACAAAATTCCCCCCCTTCCTCGGTTTCAAGGATGTTCTCTTAAATTCCCTTTTTCCTGAACCCCGCGCTTCCTGTTTGGAGGGCGTTGGGGCCACGCACACACACACCCTCCCGAAGGG
>BMAV01011432.1:0-29198 GCA_019973955.1 Trichonephila inaurata madagascariensis | reverse complement strand
ACATTTTCTGTCAGATGCGTTTAGTTCAGGTTCTCGTACATCTGGCGAAAACAGTCTTAACCTCTGTTGTTGTTTTGAACATTATGTAGGTAATAGTACAATCTGGCTCTGTTTCACCCCAATTTTAAGGGAAAACTCTCTGAGGAGGGGAGGAGGTCAGGAACCTCCCAATTCCTTCCCCTTCCACCAACTTGTTGAGAGCATTTGTGGCTCGACGAATATTTAGAATGAACCCATGCCGCACAGGCACTATACATTTACAAACATTCAAACAAAAAATATAATACTATACCTATATTTTATTGAAATAGTCTTTACTTTATTCACGAAATAGACATTATTCCAATAGGAAAACTTATTATTCTTTTAAATTAAATCAGAAAAAATCGTAGTAATTTCACATCAGAACAAAAGAGAAAAGAATAGAAATAGGCAATGAAAGTTTAAGTAATATTTTATTATTTATTGATGAGATTTGAATTTTCAATCCGAAGTACTTTGTCCCCTACTCTAAGCAAAATTTTATAAATTATATCACTACATTTGTGCAAGAACAAATTGATCTAATAATTATAAGATTGATTTATAATGTATAATTTCTTTTCTCTAAAAATATTTATGTGTGCTTCTAATAAATACTTTTTAACTAAATAATAACAGTTTTGGCTAATGTTTTATAAAGAAATTATCAGGTATTGAAGTTTTTCATGTTTTCAAAAAAAAAGTGGCACATTAGTACAGTTCAATTTTAAAAGTTAAATAAAATAAATTATCTTGCAAAGCAAAATTTTCTTTTTACCATTCCTTCAGTGATAGGTATAAAATGTTTTGAAAATAATATTTTTTTTTTAATTGTAAGTTGCTCATATAGCATAAATAAACACAAAATTTTATAGAAAATAAATTTACATAAACAGTTATTTATTTTAATTTAATAGGCATGATTATTTTAGTCCAATTAGGCTAATTTTCAGTACTTACAATTCCATATTTAAGCGAGTTGTATATATGAATACATACAGTACTTCCAGAAAATAAATTAATAATTCACATTTTACCTAATTATATTGACAGTATGTCTTATGGTAATATAAATAAATACGTTGGCGGTCTTTTTATAAAGTTTGAAATATATGAAATATCTAAATGCAATATGCATATGTTAGATTCTTTTGTTTATTATAATAATCATTCAAAAGTTAAATTTTGTTAAAGAGCCATATTAAAAAAAAACTCTCAAAGGTCAATACAAATTTCATTTTAAAATATTTGCATTCAGAAACCCTTCTCAGAAATACTATGAGGTAAAAAATGTTTCTAACAGAAAAAGGATAAAAAAGTAGATATAAGTTCAAAGAGAGATTTCTCCCAAAACTGTGTTGAGACCTCGAGCAAATCAATACACTGTCGTTCTCTTTTCGGTAAAATGGTGCTTTAGACTGAATACACAAAATTTTTTCAGAAAAATGCCGATTTCTCTGTATTACTGACAATGGAATAACATTTGGCTTTGAGCCTAAAAATAACGTTCCTTCGGAAATGAAAAATGTTTCCTCTATCAGCTGTTCTTTTACATGCATTTTTCTTAAATTTAAATGAATTATATTGGCACATAATTTGTTAACATTGGGATCATATTTAGCTTCAGTCAAAATAAGGGGTTATTTTTTAAGATAAACAGTTTATATCAAAAAGGATTAGTTGTAAATGTAAACATTAAGAGTAGTCTTTTTTTTTCAAATATACATCTTCAGTAATAGCTTTTACTTTTCAATATATTCAAATTTCGTTTTATTTAAATTAAATAAATCTAAGCATGTCTGTAATGAATATTTTGATCATTTAGATTGTAAAAAATTCGTTAATGTTTTAAATGCCTTTTCATTCTATAATAAATTTTAACAAGGTAAACTTGCTTGCTGTGTTATCTATACGCAAAAAAGTAAATAAATATAAATAAAAATGTAAAAAACTTACTGATTGAAACTTGTAGGTATTTCGTTATCTTCAGCTTTCTTTTCAGATCTGGCATATATTGTCAAGGATACACTTGAGTTAAATATTTCTGCTCTTCTAATATGACAAAATAATGTATGACAAAGTATACTTTCATCTAATATCCATTTTTAATTCGAGAATGTGTTTATTCAATTAGATTTCTAATATTACACTTCAAAAATCAGAACTATTTTCGTCTTCATTATATGAAACTGGATCGATAAAAGAGAGGTGTCATTTAATAATACCATTCGAAAACTTTCTCTCTTCGCAAGATTAATACCTTCTCTGATATCACACATGTCAAATTTTTAAGTATCACTACATGATGGAAAGCTTTTTTTTTTCTTTTTTGATAGAAGAATATCGCAATATATAAATTTTAGTTTACTTGGATATGACAAGCATATATTCTTAAAATTTCTTGTTCTATGCCCTTTTTTATTTATTATTATAATTTGTTTGTAATATTTTGAGGAATATTGTAATTTATATTGTAATATTCTTACTTTTACTGTTGCATTTTAATTAATATAAATAGTAACAATCATGCATGAAAAGATTCTGATAAATAATAATAATAATTCAACCATTCACCAATTCACAATCATTCAACCATTCACCAATTCACAATCATTCAACCATTCACAATCATTCAACCATTGGATACTTCCAAAATGCAAGAAGAAAGCATTATTTTGGATTGTTATTTAAACTTATTTTTTATAACTTCAGTAATATTATCAACTTGTTTCAAATAAAAATTTTGAATTTTGTCTCAACCAAATCAAATGTTGCTATTAAGGAATTTCTGAAGGTCTTTAAATCATTTTCATCTTTCATGGCAATGAAATTGATCATTAATTTTAACGCTTCAAGGAATAGTTTGAACAAAAGTTTATTATTATCCATTAAAGGTAATTGCAAAAAATATGGATTATAGAGCACATTATCCATTTTTAATGACTGTATTTTAATGTACAAGATTCTATGAAAAAAATGTATAATAATCAAAAGAATGGGGATGTTGTTCTAAATGTCAGGAAGTTTTCATGTTGAAAAGAGACAACATCATTTTTAAGGTGCATAAAATGTAATGTTTTAGCAATTAAAATACAATTACAATAATGTAATATTAATAAATACAATTACAATAATACAATATTAATAAATACAAATACAATAGTATAATATTAATAAATACAATTACAATAATATAATATTAATAAATACAATTACAATAATATAATATTAATAAATACACAATTACAATAATATAATATTAATAAATACAATTACAATAATATAATATTAATAAATACACAATTACAATAATATAATATTAATAAATATAATCTCATTTAATATCATATTTTCAAAGATATCATTTAAGTATTCCATTTGCTGAGTGCTGTTAACGTGCAAGGAAAACTATAAAAGATGTATTTTTTTTAAATTTAAAATCAGTGCAAAGTGTGAAGCTGTAATGTATAGAGTATAAAATTAATCTCCTCCTGCATTTTAGTTTAAATCTATCTTCTAAAATATTTTCACTCGGCGCTTAATTGCTTAAAAGTCTTCCAAACAAGACAATCAATTGAAATAAATTAATGGAATTTTCTTTTAAAGTCATTAATTATGTTTTGTAATGATCATGAATAAATTAACTATATTAAAACAAAAGAAGTGTATGTTTAGATAATCTTTAAAAAATGTATTACTATCTCTACCTATACTATATATATTATATCTGTTATTCCCTCTATTACATAGCTTAAGTAACTGCAGAGCTAATTCGAAAAAGTAATGTACTCCTTACGTAGTAATATATAAAGAATTATTCGCTTTGACTTCTTAGATTTGGAAGAATTTTAAATAGTATTATATAAGAAATGTCATAATAAAAACGTGCACTTTAAAAAGATTATATTTTCAAAAAACAAAGCGTTTGAAAAAAAATTTGATAACATTTTTATTAGTAAGAGATACAGTATTCAGTTTCAAACAATAAAGTTTGTGCAACTGTTTTAAAAATATAATTAAAAATATCCAGACAAGTACGATGTGTGATACGCTGAACCCAGAGTTTCACCAAAAAACACAAATCAGGAAGAGGAAGTGAGTTTTCAAACTTTCCAAAACAGCTTTAATGAAACTTTGTTTCTCTATATTTATTAGCTTCTTGCAAATCACTGATTATTCCAGAAGACTATTACAGTGTATTTAAAGGAAAACTAGTGATCTTCTTTAATATATATTCTCCTTCTCATGTTTTCAAAAGATTTTTAATTTACTCTCAATGCTCTAAGAGCTATTTTGACTAATAGGATCAATGATTAAACATTAAAAAAACATACTGGAAGCACAAAACGTTTTTTGAAAGGTTTTCATTTTATTTACATTCTTAAAACCATTTATGTAGTAAATCTATAACATCGTTTATAAACTACTAAGAAAAAAGGGCTAATGTTAATTAAAAAAGAGGTTTCAAGAAAAACAATTAAAATTATCCGAAACTTTTATTAAATAGACACAGAAAGGGAAAACCAAGGACTAGAGAGACACTTCTACACGCTTCAATACTCGACGACACTTCAGACACGCTTCAACACTCGACGACGCCCAAACACTCCAACAGAATCTCTCTCCAATTGACTTCCAGATTCGCTTGGACTATTACACACTTACAGTTACCTATCAAGGTTCCAATCAACGAGCATGTCAATGTCGTTCTAACGCAGCCTTTCAAAGGAATAATTTCTGCCTTTCCAGCAATCTCAATCTCAACCTTAGCAGGGGTTCGCTTCAATTGTTCAAAGAAAAAAATTGCAATTCTCTCATGCAGTCTATTTTTACATAAAGCTTGTAACAAATTTTAATTCTGTAATAAGAAATAAATTAATAATCATGTTTCGTGGGGTTTTTTTATTTACCTTTCTTTCTTAGAGGATTTCTGTGTTTTATTTATTTTTAATAAGGTGAGGAATAAGTTATCAGGTGTAGTGTACTCAACGTTTCATCGTGGTTCAAAAGTACGTAGATATTGAAAATGCCAAGTATAACATTGAAAAAATTGTCAAAAACTATCATCCGGATGATTAAATGATTCCAGCCTAAATGGAAAGTTAAAAGAAAATTGAGTTTTCAAATTACATGGAAACATTCATTCCCACATCATTCTATGGTAGTGATTCAAGAAAAGTTCCAAAAGTTTGATAAAAAATAAATGGACTGTCTAAGATATCTACATGAAATAACAAATATATATATATATATATATATAGCACAGAATTTTACAAGTATAAAAATGTATCTCTTCATATTTCAAAAGAAAAATTTCGAAAAAATAATTGTTGCCCGGGGAAAAACTGAAACGGGGGAAAGAAAAAAGAGATTTGATGTTTGATACGCATATAAAATTAAAAAATATTTTCTACGAAAAACTAAATTCCCAAAAGGAGTAATATCCAGGCATTTGAAACTATTCTTCATTAAGCAGTCTCCTGATATTCTAAAATCACTTTAGCTTTCAAAGGGATTTCGATAAACTTCGAATGAAAACTAATAACAGGATTCAAAGGGCATAAACGGCAATTCCCAATGAGTGTTAAAAATATCTTCAATCAGAATACATACAAAAAAAGGACAGAAAAAATATCAAAGTCAGAAATATTTATCATTTAGATTGAGATCCCAGATGAGAAGAATGTTACTTTTTTTTACGTCTTCCAAATGTCAGAAATGGTTTCAGAAAGTTATATCCCCATAGCATTGAGACAACTTTAATGTAAGAAGAATCTATGAACAAACTCCTAAAAATAAAACATAGTTCACAGTAATATATTATCAACTCCGGTTTGAATTGGAATATACTTCGCTTTTTGCGATTTATTGTTTTATAAGTGTTTTTGATTAGAGCGCGAATGTGATCAATATATTTGAATGACAGTATTTCAGGTTTTATTTGTTCATGATTAATTATGTTGCGTAAGAAATTCCAAAAGAAAAATTTCGTGACTTCAAACGCCGAAATCTGCGTACTGTGCGTGCTGAAAGATATATAGAATTGGTGGCAAATTGATTTCAAAATATATGAATGTTAATCGCTTTAAGTATAAAGCAGGAAAGATATTAATTACAGAAACTCTTAAGAAAAATCATTTAATCCAAGCGTATGCTTCTGTTGATTTGAATAAACGGAAATGTTCTAAATTCTGACATCATTAATACCTGTTGGGTACCAGCGCCGTAAATGGGTAAAAATAATATATTTTACCACACAAAAGAACTACTAAAAGATAACCCCGGAACAGTACTTGAGTTGTTACCATCGGTTTCCAATATTAAGTATCTGCAAATAATGTCCACTGATGATTTTTATTCGGTGAAAAAATATTTTTATTATGCATTTGATAAATAAAAATAATCATTTCCTGCTTCTACTGCTTAAAATTGAATTATTTATCAAAGAAAAAGTTTCGTGATGTACTGATCACAGTGAGAGCCTAGAAATGAACCTTTTTCAATTAACTTAATTTTTAATGAATCAACATTTGTTCTAACATTTTTAGAAATTATGACAATGCGTAGTTGATTCAAAAGTTCCTGCACTGAGTCGATAATATAAAGTGCAATATCAATTATACTAAGCTTAAACACATCCTCCTCCTTCGAAAGCAAAGACCCTTCAGTAACAACATACTTTTGCCAGTTTGCAAAGTGCCATTTGAAACATTTCTGAATTCATTTTTGGTCATGTCCTTTAATTCAGCCTTTGATGCATTTTTAATTTCCTCTGAAGATTGGTCTTCTTTTAACATGCGGGAAACAATATATTGTCACACCCCATGCATGTCAAGATCTTTAGTCAGTATCAATTGACACAGTGCTTCTCAAACTTTCAATACTTGCTAACCAATATTCAATCATAATTTTCATCGCGCCCCCTCCATACAATAAACAATACATTTAATTCAATAATGCTATAATTTGACGTTAAAGCTACAGTACGACTTTAACCTCTTAAATATCGCCGGAGTATATAAAAGTCTCACTCAGCTAAAGCCTTAGTAACCCCGGGGTATATATAAGTCTTTCCGAAGTGCGATCTTTTCTGTGCACTACTACCCATAAAATTATTCCGAAGGCTTTTGGAATGCAATAAAAGAACCTTTAGCCGTGTTTTCTAAAGGATTTAATTATTTCAAAGGATTTGTTGATATTCTTCTTCCTTCCCTCCCCAATATATCCTGCAATGCGCGCCTACGTGGAATACGATGGCATTGGAAGCGAATCGCATAAGTTTTAATCGGCAAAGTTATGATTAATTATAAACAGCACAAATTAGCAAAGATAAGTGTTAATTTTTTGTGTGTAATTTATATAAGATGCTCCTACGGGCTGACCTTCGTAAATTAATCATGTAAAATGCATTAGATAGTACTGATACATTTCTATCAGTGTAAATGTGTATTTAAGTTTTATTATGTCAAAAATGTATTTTGTTTGTTTAGGCTCTCAGTAAGCTAATAATTTGTTTAAATAAACTTTCGTTTTCGACTGTTCATGATTGCGCCTCCCTCGTTGGAGTCATCACACCCCACTTTAAAGTACCCACAGTTTATAGAAATGCCACTGACAAGTGGCCGAGATTATCCTAATTGATTCTATTATTGCTGAAGCCTGCTCGGTACCGCCGCTGAAACCTTTTCATGTTTTCAGCGGTGTGGGAAGTCTTCGGATTTCCAGAGCGTTTCGTCGTCTCGACACCACCCGCCCTTTGAACGCCGATGTCACGCGCAAACGCTGCTTTGATAATGTATCACAGCCTTATTATTACAGCCAAACCGTAAGTCTCCCCAGCACTTTTTTCCAAGCAAACACAAAATTTAATATCTATCTGCCTATTAAACGCAATTTCTTTCAATCGTACTACGGCTTATGCATCCACCCCTACAAAACATGATGCCGTGTTGAGCTCCCCAACTACTCTGATTTGGAAATAAACTTTTGGAAAAGTGGAAGAATACAATAAAGCACAGAAATGTTGGTAGTAGTCGCATTACTACAAAAAGTATCCACGTTTAGGCTCAGTCTAGGAACTTTTGAATCCTACCTCGAATATTGCAGTACAGTATGGGATCTGGAATGTTTTTATGCAATCAAATTTCATGGAAAAATCTGCTATTTTGGATAAAAATTAATCATCTGAAACTAAAAAATATAATTAAAACTGTCCAGAAAAGTATGATGTAAAGATACGCTGACACCCGTAAAGTTTCAAATAAAACACAAGTCAGAAGAGGAAGTAAGGTTTCAAACTTTTCGAAACAGCTATAATGAAACTTTATTCCTCTCTTATATTTATTAGGTTCTGCAAACTTGATTATTGCAGATGATTACAATGTTCTTTCAAGAAAACCAGTTACCTCTTTTTAATATATCTTCTTCCCATATTTTCAGAAGATTTTAAGTCCCTGTCATTGCTCTATATTTCATTTGAAAGTTTCCCATTATTTCTTTAATAGGAACAAAGCCTTGCAGCTTATCTAAATACTCTCAAACATTGAAGTAAAACCCTCCTTGAAGTGGGAATTAAAATGAGAAGCTTTTACTTGAAAATATTGCCTTTTATGGCTTACGGATGAGGAAAAAAGACATAAATAACTATTTCCAAACTTTTAAAAATATTAAATTAACTGCTGGTGTAATATGATAATTTATTCTAAATAAAATGCATACTTCAAAAATATACACATCCTTATCCCCAAAACAATTTACTTGGATCATAATAATTAAAAATGATTTTTCAGAATATTACCTCCCTCATATGAATGAATTACATTGTTTTTGATTATTTTTCAGTTTTAGAGGTCACCCAATATACCATAATAAAAAAAAGAGGAATTCCTGATTTCATGGAAAAATTTGTTCTAAAGAATTATCTAAAAAATTTGATAAACTTAAATTTCTGTTGAAATTATATGTTATGTATATCCAATAATAAATATTTCTGGTGCTAATATCTTTACTTCTTCTTCCTTCAGAAATAAAATACTACCGTGATTCAGATATTTGGGTGTGTGTTGCAGTTATTCAAATGCAATAAGAACGTGGAAAACAGAAAAGGAGTAATACGCATCCCTTTTTCAAAATAATACCATTGTAGCTGCACATTAAACATCCGAATTCGTCCCAAACCGATATTTTACAAAAAGCGTTTATAAAATATTTTTATTTAAGTACTTATTATCACTAATATATCCGACTACGTTCGAAACTGGATTTTAAAAACGTATAAATTGATAATTTCGTGATATTTAGTGTCACTTAGATTAGAATACATGTATAAATTGTTTTAAGTGGACATTTTGACAAAGTAATTTTGCTGCCAATATTTTGACAAAACTAACTTTAGAATAATTTTTCAAAACGGTTCTTTATAAAATGCTTTTAAACATTATTTATTTTTGTGTGTGTGTGTGTGTGTGTGTGTGTGTGTGTGTGTGTGTGTTGTGTGTGTGTGTGTGTGTGTGTGTGTGTGTGTGTGTGTGTGTGTGTGTGTGTGTGTGTGTGTGTGTGTGTGTGTGTGTGTGTGTGTGTGTGTGTGTGTGTGTGTGTGTGTGTGTGTGTGTGTGTGTGTGTGTGTGTGTGTGTGTGTGTGTGTGTGTGTGTGTGTGTGTGTGTGTGTGTGTGTGTGTGGTGGTGTGTGTGTGTGTGTGTGTGTGTGTGTGTGTGTAAAAGCTATATAAAGTAGACTTCTCCAGAGAGTCTGAACTATTTTTTGGTACCATTATTTTTCAGAGTTACAAACTCCATTGAAATAATTATCAGTGTTTTTCTAAAAATTTCTCCTCTGTTGTCAAAACACGGATAAACCCACTCTAAGTTATATATTTCAAAAATTCTAGTTCAGCCTCTGCAAATAAGGTCTGAGCTATATACAGGCAAAAAATATTATTATAATAGAAAGCATTTTTTCACACAAAAGGAGAACTTCTTGAAAAGGTTATTCTAAGTTATTAATTTTTAGCCGAAATATTATAATTTAAATTTTTATTGTAATAATATTTCAAAACAATTTTATATACATTTTCTAATCTAAGTGATACTAAATATCATAAATATTATCCAGCTTTTTCTAAATCACGGTTCCGGAACGTAGTCGGATACCTAAATTATAACGTTCATATACAATTGGTTTAAGAATATTATTAAGCAAATAAAACAATCTGACGGCTATATTTTGGCAAAAGGAAAAAATGACATTGTTTCAATAAATATTCTCTTTATGAAAAATGCTTAGAAATTCATAATATTCTGCCTATAAGTAGTTAAAATTCTTCCTCCTACAAAGAGCCTGAACTGAATGTCTGAAGAGTTCACATAATTTCAGAGTTAATATCTATCAAAGTAAGAAGCAGTATTTTATGTTAATATTTCTTGATATATTAAAATGGTGAGTGTACTTCTAATTTCTTATTTATATACTCAAAAATACTCATCAGGCTATGTACAGAAGTCTAGCTATGCTATTATTATACATGTTTTTCCATGAAGAAGCAATATTTTCTTTTGTAAATATGTCACTTTTTTCATCCTGGTCAAAAACTTCCGTGAAGTATTTGATGTTGTATATTAACATTCTTAAAAAAATTATATATGCCTCTGTCTCATTATTTTCATATATTTCAACTGAAATTTCTTTATAATATGAAAAATATTCATTTATTAGCCGCTTTTGCGAAATAGTGGTTCCATATGGGAAATATTTTAAAGTAGTTACAAAATAATGCATCCTAATGTGAGAGAGAATGTAGATCTCAATGTCATTTCTATTTAGTGAAATATTATATTTTTTAAAAACGCAGAAAATATTTTCAAAGAATATATATCAAATTCGAAGATTTTATTATTTTCTTCTAAAACCCTTTTACAGGATGGTAAACGATAAGCACGCGTGCCATTAATGGCACGAGAGACATTATATTCGGCATGCATCGATCCAAACGGTTTGCATTTTAGTTCCAAATATAACTAAGTTCACTGTGAAGTCTACGAACAAATGCGAGTGGTCGGTCGCGGTGCTCCTGTTGACGCTCCCTGTTATTAGCCCTGCCTTAATTATATCGTGGTCTACAATTACTGCTAATGATGCAAAATTTATCTACGCATCGCACAAAAGCCGATTTCAAGTTGTTACACAAGAGTCGAGTCACCTCTTTTGTATTTTGGAAGCTTATTTGTATTATGCGTGTTTAGGATTTTAACTGTAATTTAACATGGTTAGAGCTCAAAAGACAAAAAAGTTTGGACAGCAAACAGCAGAAAATCTCAAACTGGTGTACGGGGAAATATGTATGATTAGTAAAGGAGACAAAAGGATGATTGTTTTATATTCTGGAACAGTTGTATGTAATTATCGTCTGGAGAAGGGCATTTTGAACAAATAACAAATTTTTTGTCAAAAATGGAACTACCGCAAAAAGAGTTAATTGCTTAGAAACCGTTTGCAAAGAACTCAAATTCAGAATGCATTATGCTAAAAAGTTCCATCTTACAATCCTAAGATAAGTTATTTGTCATCTAATCTGCAATAAATAAAAGTCACACTAATGTTGCTTAATTTTTACTCACATGTATAACTAAAACATTTCACTGCCATGGCTGTAGCAAAATGTATTTTCGCAATAAAAAGAGTTTTGAGTTGTTAGCATTTGAAGGTTTTATTATTTTCCTAATAATCACAAGTTAAACACTTGACAACACGTCTATACTTCACAAATGATTCTTTAGAAAATGTCGTTGATCCATAAAGGTTCGCCACCCCCTGCCCTTTTACATAGTTTAAGTTATCTTTATGGCTTCAACAATGCTTTCTATGTAGTTGAAGTTGCTCTGTTGGAATACATACGTTGAAGAACTTGGAATTATTCATTCTCACGTAATACTCAGATGTATTTATAAACATACAAACTTACAGGAAAGCTAAAAGGCATAGTATAAAGTGAAATTTATCATCCAATTTACTAAAATGGTGAAAGAAGTTTTAATATTCAAACTACTTAATCATTTTAGGTAAAACCGTGAAAATCGATTTCGGAAAATAATATTAAAAAATATTATTTTTAATTAAGGACTTGAATTCTGTATTTTTCTTACTTTTAAAACAACATTGAGCAAATGTATTATACAATCTGTAAGACAATCTATTCTAATTTAAAAAGATCACATTTTTAGTCAATTATATCCTGAAAATTATTTCTTAATAATTTTGAATAAAATTGATTGAGATATTCCAAACTGGTATATGTATGGTCTAAATAAATAATAAATTCTTCAAATTCTGGCAGATTTCAAGCAATTATTTATTAAAATAATACATCAGTACCATAATGTTAAAAAAAAAAAAGGGAATAATACTTATTCATAAGCAAAGATTTACACTGTACACTTTACGAAAAGAGGATGTGGCTTCCGTCAAATTTATTTTAACGAAAACATTAGGATTCTTTTAATCCACCCTTTTAAAAAAAATATTAGAGAAATATCTCAAAAATCTTGATTCTTTTCTGAAAAATTTTCTTTATACTTACAAATAAACAGATTTTTAAACACTTTTTGCCTAAAATAGTTCCGTCATTATATTTTTTTATTCAAAAAGAAAGTGAAAGGTGAAAAGAAGAAATCTAATAGTGAAAAAAAAAAAGCATTTTAATGACCAAAAACCCTATTTCAAAGAATGTATTGTATAAAAGAGCTAGAAAATTCTAGAAAACAGAAAAAAAATAAGTTGCAGAAAACCTCATTTTTTAGGTTCTAATCGAGATGATTTCATTTTCTGGGCTTTATTTTAACTGAGTAAATTAAAGTTAATATCTGTGAAATTGATTGTGTTAATCATGAGTAAATAATCTTTGCAATGAATGAAATGCTACTTTTGCTGTAAAAAAACGATAACTGTATACTTTTTCGCTATAATAAAAAGTTTAACAATTTGCTTGCATAATTGTGGCAAGCTTTTTAAAACCTTTACTTCAAAACACACAACGCGTCAGTCTTATTTGCCAAAACTGTTCTTCCCTTGAGTTTTAAAAGCAAGAGCATGCAAAAAAGGAAATGTTTTTTCTTGCAATTAAATATTCAACGAAATTAAAGTCTTTAAATGCAATCAAATATATAAAGGAACGCTTTTTGAAAGCTCTCGCATATGTTTTATTTTTGTCATTAAAAATTAATAACCTGTACATACAAATGTCATATTATTATTATGTATAAAGATGAAATACGTATGCTTTCAGCTTTGAAGAATTTGTTTAGATTTTGCGGTTTACCGTTTTTTTAATTATAACAATATTGTTAAGTTCCGTAAGAAAAGGCACATCTTGTAAATGACTTGATATTGAATTAAAGTATAATGCTTACAAAGGTATATTTAACTCGTTGTTTTACTGTGTTCTACAATTCATCAGCCCAGATAATAACATATTCACAAAATCTACTTAACGTTTAATGGAAATATCAAAGTTAGAATATCTTTCAAAGAAGAATTAAATCGAATGAAAAATAATGAATCTCTTAATATTGATTTTCAAATTAAAGAAAAAAAATTTACTGAAACATTTTATTTGAAACAAATGCCTGAAACAGAAGGAAAACAATTGAACACACTCAATACGTGAATTTGATTAAAGTTTAATTGCATTTCCACATGTATAAAAAAAATATAATTTCAAAAGCAAAATTTATTAAAGAGTTATGATACGTACAATATTTTATATTATCTATTCAACAAAGATTCTTCAAAAGCAACAGAGAGGAAAAATCCATTAGTAAGGATTGATTTATATACTGTTCGGTCTACGTTTGTAAAAAAATATTGCTGTGGAAATAATTTGGTAAGTGATCGTTTCTTTGCTAAATTAACACATACGTACATGTGCATCCCATACATTCTTGAAGCTGTTTTACGAACAATTAAACTTTTCTACGTACAATTTTCTGGAACAAAATTGAAGTAATTGGAATCATTTGAAAAGTATTTTAATTAAACAGCTTTTCAAATCGGAAATAAAATTTTGACAACTTCCCTATCTACCTCACCTTTTGTTCATGGAAGAAAAGACCCTGTTTTTTGTGCTCGAAATATTTACTTCATAACGTATTTTATTGTATTATTGATATAAATTTCAATTTTTCTTTTACCGTATATTTCTATATTTCATTTTTATGTTTTCATTATGATAACGCTAAAAATATTACTTTCGAAAATGTTAATCAATATATGAAATTCTATTATATAATCATATGTTGTAGTTATTATCTATGGGCAAGAGTAAAATACTACACTAAAATCTTATTACACATAACAGTAGTTTATCTTATTAATTCACTATAATTTGGTACTTTCGATTAGCCAGGAGTAGCCTATAAATTGCGAAATGATTCTATTCAACCTGGTTGAAATATTGCTAACCTGCAATTATTTTCCGTTGTTCTTTATGAATTTTTATTAATATTTCTGCAAAATTTTAAAAATAGCTTACAGTAAGTAGCTTTTATTTCTTTTGCATTTTTGTGAGTCGCTACCAAAGTTTCTTGTATGAGATTTACGCCAATCCAACCGAAAAATTCTAAATAATTTCTAATATTTTACCAAACAATGTTACATATCTTCATTTAGGAAGAACACTTTACCATTTTACTATTAATAATTGCAGTTTTAAGCTACACTTAGCGAGTTGTATTGTTTTGCTTATGATATTACATATAAAACATAATTACTCAAAATGTTATTTTTTATGAATAAATTCATTTTAAATGCAATAAAAAACTCCAATAGTTTCTCTATATTTCATCTACTTTTTTGCTAACTCATTTTTCGTAATTTTAACAATTTTCATGAGAAAACGTAAAATATTTATTATATTTTATAAATATGCCCTGATTTTGTGTAAGGATATTTTGTTTCAAAACTGATGATGTCGATTTAAAAAAACAGGGTTTCTACAGAAATTCAAACTACTGTTGCGTAAGAAAGGCATTCAAACATTTTGGCAAAAAATGCTTTTCATTTTACAGAAAATGAAAGCAGATTATGGAAGAAAGGTAAATATTATTTATTTTCATTTTAACCTATTCTCGTAGTTTTGATTCTGTTCTATTAGAAAACATTTCATTTCAAAACCCTTGGCTTTGTACGATATTTCTAAAAGCAATCTGCAAATGAAATAATTTATAAGTAAAATAAAGATTATTCTAATTTTTTCTAAAATACGAATTTTAATTTAAGAAAAAATTATAAATATGTATATTTTTTAGCTACTCAAGTTACAAGTACAATCAATTCACCTGAAATACCAATGTGTTGATTCCCGATTCTTTAGCCGTAAGTTCATAAATGTTAGATTAATTTGTTCAAAATTAGATTAAATGTTTTAAAAGTATTTTTTCCACAAATGGTTATTAAGGTTTTCTCGCGTTTATTTTTATAAGTAGAAATATTGCCTGATATCAACGCATACTAAAAAAAACCAAAAAGTATATCTATACTCAATACATGCACAGTTCAACGTTTAAATTTATACCAACACCTTACAAGTGGTCCAATGTTCATGATATGTATCAATTTAGATCCTTTTTGATAAAGTGTGAATATAACT
The DNA here is from genome assembly GCA_019973955.1 of Trichonephila inaurata madagascariensis. NCBI lineage: Eukaryota > Metazoa > Arthropoda > Arachnida > Araneae > Nephilidae > Trichonephila > Trichonephila inaurata. The sequence goes on along the minus strand of BMAV01011432.1, from coordinate 13,539 downwards.
TACTGCATATATTTATTAAAGGTGTTGATTTATAAAGGGCCATACATAATAAATGTTCTCTCTTATTTAATATTTTCCTTATCAAGATAACTCACGTTATTCCAGCATTCACATTGGGACAGTCTATGCTCCAGAATCAGATTCGAGTTTAATTCTCTCTCTCTGCATAAATAACTTATAAGCAAATCTTAATCCACTGAGAAACTCGTGTTAATTAAAGTACTATATCACCTTTTGCTATATATTCTGTGCATTGTATCTTGTAATCATTACGAATTCATTATATTTTGCGATTATTGTTTCTCTAGTATATAATATTTTCCCCTCATATTTAAATTTTCATTACATAAATAATTTCATTGTGATCAAAGCTAATCCACTGAGAAATTCCTGTTAATTTAGCAAAGCATCTATATTCATCTGTAGAAAGTTTTTCATTTCACTTTTGCAACGTTTGGGAGAAAACTGTAGCGGCTTCCCATCAGTCCAATTTTAATGAATGACCAGTGATATTCTCAGAGATTCAATGCAGTATAGCATTCGTCAGCCAAAACACACATTTACGAAAGTTTGGATTGTTTCGAAACTCATTTACCTGCAAATTTATAGTATAATCTAGCTCAAAGTTATTTAATTCTTTTCTAGCTATTCCACATAAACAGAATCTCAAGCTTATATACCCCTTATCATCTTCCCTCTTTTTTATCGCCACTTTAATCTACATGAAATAACAAATAAATATATATATATATATAGAAGATTTACAAGTAAAAAAATGTATTCTTCATATTTCAAGAAAATTTGAAAAAATATTGCCCCCGGGAAAAAAACGGGGAAAGAAAAAAGAGATTTGATGTTTGATACGCATAAAAAAATTAAAAAAATTTTTTCTACGAAAACAAAATTAAAGGGAATATCCAGGCATTTGAAACATTCTTCATTAAGCATTTCCCCTGATATTCAAAATCACTTTTGCTTTCTTTGAAAACTTCGAATGAAAACAAAAACGGATTCAAAGGCAAAAACGGAAATTTCCCCAATGAGTTTTAAAAAAATATTTAATAGCATAAAAAAAAAGGAAAAAAAAAATATCAAAGTCAGAAATATTTATCATTTAGTTTTGGGATCCAGATGAGAAGAATTTACTTTTTTTTACGCTTCCAAATGTCGAAATGGCAGAAAGTTATATCCCCATAGCATTGAGACAACTTTAAGTAAGAAGAATCTATGAAAAACCCAAAAATAAAAAAATAGTTCACAGAAATATATTATCAACCCTTTGAATTGGAATATACTTCGTTTTTTGCGATTTATTGTTTTATAAGTTTTTTTTTGATTAAAAAGGAATGTGATCAATATAATGAATATTTCAGGTTTTATTGTTAAATTTTAAATTATGTTGCGAAAGGGAAATTTCCAAAAGAAAATTTCGACTTCAAACGCCGAAATCTGTACGGGGAAAGATAATAGAATTGGTAAAAATTGTTTTTCAAAATATAGAATGTTAATTTTTAATATAAAAAAAATAAAAATTAAGAAACTCTTAAAAAAAATCATTTAACAAGCGTATGCTTTTTGATTTAATAAAGGGAAAAAATGAATTCGAATCTTTAAAACCGGGTTTAAAAAAAGGAAAATTGAAAAAATTTTATTTTTTATTTTAAAAAAAGAACTACAAAAAATAACAACAGTACTTGAGTTTTTACATCGGTTTCCAAAATTTAAAACGCAAAAATGTCCACTGATGATTTTTTTTTCGGTGAAAAAAAATTTTTTTATATTTGATAAATAAAAATAACTTTTCCCGCTTAATGGTTAAAATTGAATTATTTTCAAAAAAAAGTTTTTGGGTACTGATCACGAGAGCCAGAAATAAAACCCTTTTTTTTTTAACAATTTTTAATAAAACAACATTTGTTCTAAATTTTTAGAAATTATGACAATGCGTAGTTGATTCAAAATTTCCCCGACTGAGTCGATAAATAAAAAAAAATCAATTATACGTTAAAAAAAATTCCTCCTTCGAAAAAAACCCTTCAGTAACAACAACTTTTCCCAAATTTTTTAAAGGATAAAAACATTTTAAATTTCATTTTTGGGTTTCCCTTTTAATTCGCCTTTGATGTTTTTTTAATTTCCTCTGAAGATTGGTCTTTTTTTAACATGCGGGAAACAATATTTGTCACACCCATGATGTCAAGATCTTTAGTCAGAAAATAATTGACACAATGCTTCTAAAATTTTCAATACTTGCAAACCAATATTCAATCATAATTTTCATCGCCCCCCTCCATACAAAAAAAAATTTAACAATAATGCTATAATTTGACGTTAAACACAAAGATTTTTAACCCCTCTTAAATACGCCGGGTATATAAAAAGTCTCACTCAGCTAAACCTTTAGTAACCGGGGGGTATATATGTCTTTCCAAGGCGATCTTTTCTGTGCACTACTCCCATAAAATTATTCGAAGGTTTTTTGGAATGCAATGAACCAGCCGTGTTTTCAAAGGTTTAATTATTTCAAAGGATTTGTTATTTTTCCCTTCTTCCCCCCCCAATTTTCCCGAGGCGCCTACGGGAATAGATGGATTAAGCGAATCGCAAAATTTTTAATCGGCAGTTAGTTAATTAAAAACACACAAATTAGCAAGATATTTTAAATTTTTTTGTAAAAAAATTTTTATATAAAAAAGCCCAGGGCTGACTCGTAAATTAATCATAAAATGCATTGATAGTACAAACATTTATCAGTGTAAATGTGTATTTAAGTTTTATTATGTAAAAAATGTATTTTGTTTGTTTAGTTTCAGTAAGTTAATAATTTGTTTAAATAAACTTTTTGTTTTGACTGTTAAAAGATTGGCCTCCCTCGTTGAGTCATCACACCCCACTTGGGGCCCCGTTTAGAAATCCCTTTTTTACGGGCCGGGGATATCCTAATTGATTCTTTATTGTTTGAAGCCTGCCCCGGTACCGCCGCTAAAACCTTTTTAGTTTTCAGCGGTGTGGGGCTTGGATTTAGAGCGTTTGTCGTTTTCGACACCACCGCCCTTTAAAAACGCGATGTCCGCAAACGTTTGCTTTAAAATTGTTTTTCCACACCATTTTCAAAACCTAAGTCCCCCAGCACTTTTCCAAGCAAACACAAAATTTAATTTTCTTATCTGCCATTAAACGCAATTTCTTTCAATCCCCCACGGTTATATCCACCTACAAAAAAGATGCCGGTTGAGCCCCAACTACTCGATTTGGAAAAATTTTTTGGAAAAAGGGGGAAGAATATGCCGAAATGTTTAGTAGTCGCATTACTAAAAAAAGTATCCACGTTTAGGCTCAGTCTAGGAACTTTGAATCCTATCGAATATTAGAAAAATGGGATCTGGAATGTTTTTATAAATAAATTTCAGGGAAAAAACCCTTATTTTGGATAAAATTAATCATTTTGAAACAAAAAAATATAATTAAAACTGTCCAGAAAAGTATGATTTTGGATACGCTGACCCCCAAAGTTTCAAAAAAACAAAGCGGGGAAGAAAGTGGTTTTCAAACTTTTCAAAAACAGCTATAATGAAACATTCCTCATTTTTTTGGGTTCTGCAAATTAAATTTTTTAAGATGATTACAATGTCTTTCAAGAAAACAGTTATCTTTTTAATATTTTCTTTTCCCATATTTTCAAAGTTTTTAAGCCCCCTTCATTCTCTAAACCTTTTTTGAAAGTTTCATTATTTTTTAATGGGAAACAAAGCCTTGAGCTTATCTAAATTTTTAAATTCAAATTTAAAGTAAAACCTCCTTAAGGGGGAATTAAAATAAGCATTGAAAATATTGCTTTTATGGCTTGGATGGGGAAAAAAAGACATAAATAACTTTTTCCCAAACTTTTAAAAATATTAAATTAACTCCCGTAATATGATATTATTCTAAATAAAATGCATACTTAAAAATATACACACCCCATCCCCAAACAATTTACTTGGATCATAATAATTAAAAAATTTTTCAAAAATTTTAAATTTTTATGAATGAATTCATTTTTTTGATTATTTTTCAGTTTTGAGGTCACCAATAACCATAAAAAAAAAAGAGGAATTTTTTTCATAAAAAATTTTTTCAAAGAATTATTAAAAAATTTGATAAACAAAAACTGTTGAAATTATATTTATGATATCCAAAAAAATATTTCGTTAATATCTTTATTCTTCTTCCTTCAGAAATAAAATATCGGTTTCAGAATTTGTGTGTTTGGTTATTCAAATGAATAAGAACGGGGAAAAAACAAAAAAAGGAAATGACCTTTTTTTAAAAAAATCCCTTGAGACATTAAACATCCGAATTGCCCCAAACCGATTTTTTAAAAAAGGTTTTAAAAAATTTTTTTTATTTTACTTTTATCACTAATATATCCGACTACGTTCGAAAGGGGTTTTTAAAAACGTATAAATTGAAAATTTTTTGTGATATTTAGTGTCCTTGATTAGAATACATGTAAAAAATTGTTTTGGACATTTTAAAAAAAATTTTTGGCCAATTTTTTGAAAAAAAACAACTTAGAAAAATTTTTTTTTTTCAAAACGGTTCTTTAAAAATGCTTTTAAAATAATTTTTTTTTGTGTGTGTGTGTGTGTGTGTTTTTTGTGTGTGTGTGTGTGTTGTGTGTGTGTGTGTGTGTGTGTGTGTTTTGTGTGTGTGTGTGTGTGTGTGTGTGTGTGTGTGTGTGTGTGTGTGTGTGTGTGTGTGTGTGTGTGTGTGTGTGTGTGTGTGTGTGTGTGTGTGTGTGTGTGTGTGGTGTGTGTGTGTGTGTGTGTGTGTGTGTGTGTGTGTGTGTGTGTGTGTGTGTGTGTGTGTGTGTGTGTTTTGGTTTTGGGGGGTAAAAGTAGATTTCCCCCAGGAGTTAAAACTTTTTTTTTAAAATTATTTTTTCAGAGTTACAACCCATTGAAATAATTATCATTTTTTTTAAAAAATTTCCCCCCTCTGTTGTCAAAACACGGAAAAACCCCTTTTCTTTTTATAATTTCAAAAATTTAGTTCAGCCTCTGAAAGGGGTTGGGTTTATATCAGGAAAAAAATATTTTAAAATAGAAGCTTTTTTTCAAAAAAAGGAGAACTTCTTGAAAAGGTTATTCTAATTTAAAATTTTTTAGCCGAAATATTATTTTTAAATTTTTTATTGTAATAATATTTTAAAAAATTTTATATACATTTTCTAATCTAAGTGAACTAAATACCCAAAATTTATCCATTTTTAAAATCCGGTTCCGAACGTAGTCGGATCCCTTTAAATTTATAACGTTCATATACAATTGGTTTAAGAATATTATTACAAAAAAACAATCACGGCTATATTTTGGCAAAAGGAAAAAAATGACATTGTTTCAAAATTTTTTTTTTATGAAAAATGTTTAGAAATTCATAATATTCTGCCTATAAGTAGTTAAAATTTCTACAAAGAGCCTGAACTGAATGTCGGAAGGTTCATTAATTTCAGAGTTAATATCTATCAAAGAAGAAGCATTTTTATGTTAATATTTCTTGATATATTAAAATTGGGGAAATTTACCCTTATTTAAAATTTTAAAAAAATACTCATGGCTATGTACAAAAGTTTTAGCTATGCTATTATTATACATGTTTTTCCATAAAAGAAGAATTTTTTTTTAAATATGTCACTTTTTTTTCATCCTGGTCAAAAACTTCCGTGAAGTATTTGATGTTTATATTAACATTCTTAAAAAAAATTATATGTCTGTTCTTATTTTCATATTTTTCCCAACTGAATTTCTTTAAAATTTATGAAAAAAAATTTTTTATTTTTGGAAATAGGGTTCCATATGGGAAATATTTTAAAGTAGTTACAAAAAATGCATCCTAATGTGAGAAAATGTAGATTCAATGTCATTTCTATTTAGTGAAATATTATTTTTTTTTAAAAACCCAGAAAATATTTTAAAAGAATATATAAATTGGGGAAGTTTTTAATTTTTTTTAAAATTTTTACGGGGATGGAAACGGGGCACGCGTGCCATTAATGGCACAGAACAATATTCGGCATGCATCATCCAAACGGTTTGCATTTTTTTCCAAATATAACTAAGTTCACTGTGAAGTTTTACGAACAAATGCGAGTGGTCGGTCGGGTGCTCCTGTTGACGTTTTTTTGTTATTGCTTGCCTTAATTATATCGTGGTTACAATTCAAGATGCAAAATTTATCTACGCATCGCAAAAAGCCGATTTCGAAACAAAAAGAGTCGAGTAAATTTCTTTTGTTTTTTGGGGAAGCTTATTTGTATTATGTGTTTAGGTTTTTTTAAGAATTTTAAATGGTTGAGCTCAAAAAAGACAAAAGTTTGAAGCAAAAAGAGAAAATCTCAAATTTGGTGTACGGGGAAATATGGGGATGATTAGTAAAGGGGACAAAAAGGGTGATTGTTTTATATTCTGGAACAGTTGTATGTAATTATGTCTGGGGAAGGGGATTTTGAAAAAAATAACAAATTTTTTTTCAAAAAAAAACCGCAAAAGAGAATTTTTAGAAACGTTTGGAAAGAACTCAAATTAGAAGATTAGTAAAAAATTCCATCTTTCAATCCTAAAAAAGTTTTTGTCCTTTAATCGCAATAAAAAAAGTCACACTAATGTTGTTTTAATTTTATACATGTATAACTAAAACATTACTTTAAAACGTGCAAAATGTATTTTTTGCAATAAAAAGGTTTTGAGTTGTTAGATTTAGTTTTATTATTTTCCTAATAATCACAAGTTAAAAAATTTTACAACACGTCTATATTCCCAAAAATGATTCTTTAAAAAAAAGGTCGTTGATCCATAAAAAGGGTTTGCCACCCCCGCCCCCTTTACATGTTTAAAAAAATTTCTTTTGGCTTAAAATGTTTTTTGTAGTTAAATTGTCTTTGGAATACATCGTTGAAGAACTTGGGTTTTTCTTCTCACGTAATACCAGATGTATTTATAAAACATACAAACTAGAAAAATTTTTAAAAAGGTATTAAAAAATTTAAAATCCAATTTACTAAAATTGGAAAAAAGTTTTTAATATTCAAAAATTAATCATTTTAGGTAAAAAAACCCTGAAAAAATGATTTCGAAAATAATATTAAAAATATTATTTTAATTGGACTTAATTTTATTTTTCTTACTTTAAAACATTTAGCAAAGAATTTTAAATCTTAAGACAATATTCTAATTTAAAAAAAAAAAACATTTTTAGTCAATTTAAATTTAAAATTATTTTTAATAATTTTTAATAAATTGATTGGATATTCCCCGGGATAGTATGGTCTAAATAAATTTTCTTTAAATTCGGAGATTTTAAAATTTTTTATTAAAATACATCAGTACCATAAGTTAAAAAAAAAGGGAAAAATATTTTTTTCATAAGCAAAGATTTACACTGTACACTTTTTTTCGAAAAGGGTGTTTTTTTCCGTCAAATTTATTTTAACGAAAACATTAGATTCTTTTAATCCAATTTTTTAAAAAAATTGAGAAATATCTCAAAAAACTTGATTCTTTTTTGAAAAATTTTCTTTATATTAAATAAAAGATTTAAACCTTTTTGGGAAAATATTCCGCTTAATTTTTTTTTTCAAAAGAGTAAAGGGGAAAAGAAGAAACAAAGGAAAAAAAAAATTTTAATGACAAAACCCTTTTAAAGAATGTATGATGGCAAAAACGAAAACAGAAAAAAAAAGTTTGGAAAACCCCATTTTTAGGTTCTAACGAGATTTCATTTTCTGGGGGTTTTTTTTTTAACTGAGTAAATTAAAAATTCGGGAAAATTTATTGGTTAATCATATAAATAATCTTTTTCAATGAATGAAATGCTACTTTTAAAAAACGATAACTGTATACTTTTTCTATAATAAAAAATTTAACAATTTGCTTCATAGTGCTTTTTAAAACCTTTACTAAAACACACAACGCGTCAGTCTTATTTTTTAAAAAATGTTTTTCCCGAGTTTTAAAAGCAAGAGCATCAAAAAAAAAATGTTTTTTTTTGCAATTAAATATTCAACGAAATTAAACCCTTTTAAATGCAACAAAATATAAAAGGGAAAGCTTTTTTTAAAGCCCCTTTTGTTTTTTTTTTTTATTAAAAAATTTAAAAACCTGTACATACAAATGCAAATATTATTATTATGTATAAAAAATGAAATACGGGTTTCAGTTTAAGAATTTGTTTAGATTTTTTAATTTTTTTAATTATAACAATATTGTTAAATTCCTAAGAAAAAGGGACATCTTTTTTAAATGACTTGATATTAATTAAAGTATAATGCTTACAAAAGGGTTTTTAACTCGTTGTTTTACTTGGTTCTACAATTCATTTTAGCCCCCAAAAAATAAATATTCACAAAATCTTAATTTTTAAAGTTTAATGGAAATATCAAAGTTGAATATCTTTCAAAAAAGAATTAAATCGAATGAAAAAAATAACTCTTAATATTGATTTTCAAATTAAAAAAAAAAATTTACTGAAACATTTTATTTGAAAAAATGCCGAAACAGAAGGAAAACAATTGAACAATTCAATTTAGGAATTTGATTAAAGTTTAATTGCATTTCCCCACATGTATAAAAAAAAATAATTTCAAAAGAAATTTATTAAGGTTATGATACGTACAATATTTTATATTATTATTCAACAAGATTTCAAAAACAACAGAGGGAAAATCCATTAGTAAGGATTGGGTTTTTTTTACTGTTGGTCTAGTTTTTAAAAATATTGCTTGGGAAAAATTTGGGAAGTGATTTTTTGCAAATTAAAACCCTACGTACATTGACCCATACTTTGAAGCTGTTTTACGAACAATTAAACTTTTTATCAATTTTTAACAAAATTGAAGAATTGGAATCATTTGAAAAGTATTTTAATTAAAAAAGCTTTTCAAATGGAAATAAAATTTTGACAACTTCCTATCTCCATTTTTTCATGGAAGAAAAGGGCCCTTTTTTGTGCCAAAATTTATTTATAAGTATTTTATTATTATTGTATAAATTTAATTTTTCTTTTTTCCGTATTTCTATTTCATTTTTTTAGGGGTTTTTATTGGGTAACGCTAAAAAATTTCTTTCGAAAATGTTAATCAATATATAAATTTATTTATAATCATATTTGTAGTTTATTATCTAAGGGCAAAGTAAAAAATTTCACTAAAATCTTATTACACATAAAAGTAGTTTATCATTAATTATTAATAATTTTGGGATTTTTTGATTAGCAGGGTAGCCTATAAATTGCGAAATGATTCTATCCCGGTTTTAAATATTGCAACCGAATTATTTTCCGTTGTTCTTTTTAATTTTTATTAATATTTCGCAAAATTAAAAATAGCTTAATAAAAGGGTTTTTTTCTTTTGCATTTTTGTGAGTCGCTACCAAAAATTTCTGTAATGAGATTTACGCCAATCCAACCGAAAAATTTAAATAATTTCTAATATTTACCAACAATTTACTTTCATTTAGGAAGAACACTTTTCCATTTTTCTAAAAAAAGTTTTAAGTACACTTAGGGGTTGTATTGTTGCAGGGTATTACATATAAAACATAATTACTCAAAATGTTATTTTTTTTTGAATAAATTCATTTTAAACAAAAAAAAATCCAATAGTTTCTTATATTTCATCTACTTTTTGCCTCATTTTTTTTGTAATTTTAAAAATTTTCATGAGAAAACGTAAATAATTAATTTTTTAAAAATATCCGATTTTGGGGTATTTTGTTTCCTGTGAGCGTTTAAAAAAAAGGGTTTTCTAAAAATTAACCATTTTTGCAGAAAGGCATTCAAACATTTTTGGGAAAAAAAGCTTTTCATTTCAGGGGAAAAAGAAAGATTATGGAAGGGGGTAAATATTATTTATTTTTTTATTTTAACCTTTCTTAGTTTTTTATTCTGTTCATTTTGAAAAAAATTTCATTTCAAAACCTGGCTTTGTACGATATTTCTAAAAGCAATCTGCAAATGAAATAATTTATAAGTAAAATTAAAGAATTCCCCAATTTTTTTTAAAAAAAAATTTTAATTTAAGAAAAAAAATTTTAATATATTTTTTTACTTCAAGGGTTTGGACAATCAATTCATGAAATACAATGTGTTGGGTTCGATTCTTTTAGGGAAGTTCATAAAAAGTTTGATTAATTTGTTCAAAATTAGATTAAATGTTTTTAAAAGTATTTTTTCCCACAAATGGTTATTAAGGTTTTCTCGCGTTTATTTTTATAAGTAGAAATATTGCCTGATATCAACGCATACTAAAAAAAAAAAAACCAAAAGTATGACTATACTCAATACATGCAATATTAATGTTTTTTTAAATTATACTAATCTTACAAGTATTCAATGTTCATGATATGTATCAATTTAGATCCTTTTTGATAAAGTGTGAATATAACTTACTGCATATATTTATTAAAGGTGTTGATTATGTAGTACATAATAAATGTTCTCTCTTATTTAATATTTTCCTTATCAAGATAACTCACGTTATTCCAGCATTCACATTGGGACAGTCTATGCTCCAGAATCAGATTCGAGTTTAATTCTCTCCTGCATAAATAACTTATAAGCAAATTCAATCCACTGAGAAACTCGTGTTAATTAAAAAAGTATTTCATATCACCTTTGCTATATATTCTGTGCATTGTATCTTGTAATCATTACGAATTCATTATATTTTGCGATTATTGTTTCTCTAGTATATAATATTTTCCCCTCATATTTAAATTTTTCATTACATAAATAATTTCACAGATCAAAGCTAATCCACTGAGAAATTCCTGTTAATTTAAAGCATCTATATTCATTCAGAAAAAGTTTTTCTTTCATTTCACTTTTGCAATTCGTTTGGGAGAAAAACTGTGAAGTATTTCCCATCAGTCCACTTTTAATGAATGACTCAGTGATATTCTCAGAGATTCAATGCAGTATATATCTGTCACAAAAAAACACACATTTACGAAAAGTCGGATTGTTTCGAAACTCATTAATTTGCAATTCCGATAGTATAATCTAGCTCAAAGTTATTTAATTTTTCTTAGTTTATTCCAACATAAACAGAATCTCGTTATATACTTCCCTTATCATCTTCCCCTTTTTTTATCACACTTAATCATTTTAAGTGCCGTGGAAAGTTTATGCCGAAAGTATCTTCGGATAGTATGACTCTTTTTCAAAAGGCAATTATATTTAATTGTGTTTATATGTATTTAATTTCGGTATCCTCCAGCGATTTTCCACTTTTTAACTAGTATTTTTTTAACAAGAATTACGAACTTTGTGTTTGTCTTTTATGAGAGAATTTTCTTTCATGGAAAAATTTTAATTGGTTGAGGATATTAATTATGTTTTATTTCTTCGTAAAGCATAAGTTTATACAAATTTATTTCAGTGTTATAATAAATTTAACGAAAGTAGTGTTAGTACAAAAAGATTACTTCTGGTTTCTTATTTTCCAGATGAAAATAAAGTATGGAACTGTTAAAGATAATATACATTTTCTTTATTCAATGCAAAAAAAATGTACTATATAGATACAAATTTTAAAAATAATCTTTTTTTAATCAAATTACATTTAAATTTAATTATTATTATAATTTAAAAGTATCAGTTTTCTATCTTATATTGGAAGTAAAATTGTATTTTATTCATATATTAATTTAGTTCTTTATAAAACGTGTAAAAAAATATTTTTTATTTCAATATTCTAATTGTATTATTAAAAATTATAATGACAATTTTATACGGTTGCAGTAATTTTTTTTTTTAACCTAATAATTGGATGGTAGCTTAACGAATTTTTAAAACTAGTTATTCATAAGAATATATTCAAAAAATTCAGAATAATTGTTTAAAATATGGAAGTATACAAAATTTGTAGGCTTTTTTTCCCCTAAGGGAATAAGAAACAAATTATTCAAAGAAAATATATTTAAAATTATTGGTATATTCCAAATTTCCAGACTATATCAAAATTTTATTTCCAAAAATTTAAAAAAATAATTGAAATTCAGATCTCATACCTTTTGCTTAAAATACCCCCAAAAATAAATTTCAGATTTGTTGGTTTTATGAATATTATATTTTTATTTTCAGGTTAGAAATTTATTTTTCGATTTCACAAAAAGGTTAGAATATAAAACAATAAAAATGGGGATATAATTTTTTGGGTTTAAAAAATCCTATTTTTAGATGTTATATTTTAAACACAGAAATTTTTAAAAAACCCTTTTTAAGGTTAAAAGAACAGAAGACTTGGGTTAAACCAATTTTAAAAAAAAATGTCTTTTTCAACTAAAAATTAATAGTACGTGAAGAAAGTCATAATACGATAATACTAGAAGAGAAAAGTTGAAAAACAAATATTGTATTTAAAATTTGTAATATTAATAAACAATAAATAAAAAATTTTATTAAAATCCAAATATGATATATTTTATCGAAATGTTTTTCCCTTTAAAAATCTACCAAAGTTTGATTTTGGTCCCAAAAATTAAATTTTAAATAATCATCCGAGCATAAAAAGATAAAAAAGTGATTCTTCAAACCTTTTTTAAAAAGAAAAACTAAACAAGTTTAAAGAATCTCTTTTTTACCACAATTTAAAAATTTTTCCAATCGTACAAAAATCTAATTTATTTTCATTTATTAAATTCTACCTATAGTAGGCTGTTATTCTTTTTTTACCCCTTTTCATTTTGATTTAATCTTTCAACTTACGTAAAAAAAATTCCCATCTCAAATTTTTTCTTTTAAAATACCTTCCCGAAGAAAAAATGGGATTAAAACACAAAATTTAGAGACCTTCTTTCCCATTTTCAAAATTTTGGAGATAAGATAATGATGGGCAATAAAATTTTTTCATTTGAATCCCGGGTTTTTTGTTCTGGGAGCCCTTTTTTCTGATTTCGATACTTATTCGAACAACGTTTCAATTAAAATTTAATTTAAGCTTTAATGATTTTTTAAATTGCATTGAACGCAATAAATTAATTTTTTTTTTATTACCCTGTTGTTATCAGTGCCAAAACCGGGGTTTCTGGAAAAAAAAGAAAAATTTTTTTGAACATAGGAACAAAAATAAAAAGAGGAAAATAATCTTTAACAATAAAAAATTGTACAAAAAAACCCCCTTTTAATTTTTTGGTGTTTTTTTTTCTTAAAATTTTAAAAGGATTAATTTGGAATTCAGTTTATCAGATAAAAAAAGGGTTTGGGTTTTTGAACATTTTAAGGGCATACACCCTTTTGGGAAGGGAAAACGCTCAAAACTAATAAAACGAGTCGCGTGGGGGCAGAGTCACCCAATCCTCTTTTTTATAGATTTTTTAACCCCCAAACGGTCTGCAGGTAAAATTCCCCCATTCCCGAGATGCTTTTTCTGCCTTCAAAGATTGAAAGGGGGCCCAGCCGCATTTTAAAAATACGGCTCAACCACTTTTTTAGAACCCCACCTGAAAGCAAAAAAAAAATGTGCGGTGCATTTTTTAAGCATCTCCCAGAATGGCAAGACT